>JAQZBX010111281.1:0-10304 GCA_029593785.1 Cabassous unicinctus
AAATTCAAGGATTCTTTTATCCATATGCTGTACCTCACATACTTCGTTAATTTGGTTGCAAAGCTATCCTAGAAAATGGAATCAGACTAGTCCTATCAACATATGTAGGATTGCATCCAGGCTTTGTATTATCTGAGAAACCTATTGGAATATATGATCTCAGATACACTTGCTCTGAGGCATGCCCACACCCCATCAAACACACATGCACAAAAACACACAGACACACAGAATGCACACCTTGGCATTTTACAGTCAGTTAATATCTTGTTTTATCAACCTCAGCCACATTAATCAGCCCAGGAGTAAATAAAATCTAAGCTGACAACATCAGTTTATTTTTCATTCCCCAAATATTTAAAAATGGTGTTCTGAAATTCCAGCTGACAATCCTCCTTTGCACATGTAAACATAGTACTCGTTTTTGCTATGGTCACTTTATCAGTAATAAGAGAAGAATGAATTAAAAGGATTTGAAGGAATACAGAAGACATAAACTCAGGTATTCCATGAGAGACTGTCATGAAGATAACCTTCCTTGGTTCTGACAGCATTCCAAGTCCAGTTATATCCCCTTGAAGCCCAGAAAATTTAATAAAGTAGCAAAAACATTTAATCGTCTAGGAGGGAACTGGAAAGATAAAGAAGAAAACCATGATTTGCTTGCCCCTGTGGCTGGAAATGGCATATATACTCTATGCTCAACACAAGTAACCTCGGTGCCCCTGGCTTGCTGCAGCTAAGAGACTGAGAATGGGCATTCCCTGGGAGGAAGAGGGGACTGGTAGAGGCTGGAGAGTGGTTTCTTTGTGGTGAGTTTGGCCAGCTGAGCCCCATTTGAATCTCAGAAGGGACCAGGAACTGACAGGGAGAGGGGAGAGGGAATACACTCAAGCAAGCTTTCACACCCAGCCAGAAGCCCTGGGAGAGAAAGCAATTAGATTAGAAAGGGGGCAGGGACAAAAGCCTAATCAGCAGGACTCTAGCAAGCTATAGAAGTCTTAAAATGCCTGGCAGAAAGGAGGCAGATAACTCTCTGAAGACAAATTAACCTAAGGACACTATTTAGCTCAGTGGAGGAATTCTTGCTTTACATGGAGGAGGGCCTTGATTCCATTCCCTGGTCTATCAAGAGCATGATCCACCTGGTTATCAGGCATCCAGCTGGAACTTTATGACAAGGATCATTTAGATATCCTTTTTGTTTTAAGCTTTCTTGGATCTGTTATTTTTTTTAAAGGTTCCTTTTTTTATTTTAATTTTTTAAAATTCTAATTGCTAAAACTCGGCACATCACCTACAGACATCAGGCTACAGGGTGATTGACTGATAAACGCCAGCATCCTTAGAAGCTCCATAGAGGCCTAAAGGGAAGGGTCTTTTTCCTCTGTTGTTTTTTGTTCTTGTTGCTGATGCTCTTTTGTTTCATGTTTGTTGTATTTCCCCTTTTTTCTCCACATTTTTTTCCTTTTTATCAATTTTTTCTACCTATGTTATATCTTTTCTTTCTTTCATTTGCCTACCTTCTGGTTGCTGCTGTTTTTCATTCATCCCACCTCTTTTTGATTGGTCTTCAATTTTTATTTTTATTTCTCTCTCTCTCTTTTTTCCTCTGCTTTCTTTCCTTATTGTTTTTTTACTTTCTTTTCCTTCTTATTTCTTTTCCTCTTTTTTCATCATTGTAGCCTTTTATTTCACTCTCTTTCTATTTTTTTTTGTTTTAATTTCATTTTTTCTATTCCACTTCTTAAAATTATTCTTCTGCCCTTATGATTTTTTATTTGTGTTAATTATTTATTTTCCTAAGTGTTGTATGGCTCATCTTTTATATTTTAGTATTATTATTATGACTATTATTCTTTTTCTCTTCTTATCTATTTCCTTTTCTCTGGTCCTAATTTTTTTTTCAAGGGAACAAAGACAATAACAAGGAAATAGAATAAGAGGAATGAAGTGTCAAAGTGAAACTTTACAACACACAAACACAAAAACAAAATAAAACCCTAAAATTCAAAGAGAAGCTAACCACCCAAATAAACCCATCAAGAATACCAGATGCCTTGACACCAAGAAAAAATTACTAAGCATACTAAGTAAAAGAATACATGGCCCAGTCTAATGAACCAACTCAAAAATAGAAGAAGATGCAGAATACAGAACAACTAATCAAAGATGTACAAACAAATATCATGAGTCAACTTAATGAAGTGAAGGAAGAGATTAAGGATATTAAGAAGACACTTGGAGAATTGTAAACATATATATATTTAGAAAAACAGATATGATAGTGATGAATGGCACAATGCAAAAAAAAAATACATTGGAAGCACATGAGAGGAAATTTGAACAGGCAGAGGAAAGAATCATAGATGTGGAAGACAATACATCTGAAATCAGACAATAGAACAGATAGATACAAAAGATATAAAAAAATCAAAAGGAACTTAGGGACTTGAATGGCAACATGAAATACACAAACATACATATAATAGGCATCCCCGTGGAAGAAGAGAAGGGAAAGGGGACAGAAGGAGAGTTGGAGGAAATAATGGCTGAAAATTTCCCAACTCTATTGAGGTACAGGTGCATATATGTCCAGGAAGTGCAGCACACCCTAAACAATATAAAACCTAACAGACCTACCCCAAGACATGCATTTATCAAATTGTCCAATGCTCAGGACAAAGAGAGAATACTGAAAGCAGCAAGGAAAAAAAAAGATCTCACAAGGATATCTCAGTAAGATTAAGTGCTGATTTCTCATCTGAAAGCATGGAAGCAAGAAGTCAGTGGTACAACATAGTTAAGGAGCTAAAAGAAAAAAGCTACCACCCAAGAATTATCTTTCCAACATACCTGGCATTCAAAAATAAGGGAGAATTCAAAATATTCACAGATAAACTGAAATTAAGAGACTTTGAAAATAAGAAAACTGCCTTTCAAGAAATATTAAAGGGAGATCTGCAGGATGAAAGGAAAAAATAGGAGAGAGAGGATGGCAGGAGAGTGTAATAATAACTATATAGATAAAAAGTGAAATGAAATAAACCTAAAGAAATTAAGGTTAACATAAGTAATTCCTTGAAAGTAATAGCACTGTATGTTAATGGCATAAACTCTCCAAACAAGAGATACAGGTTGGCAGAATGGATAAGGAGATATGACCCATCTATATGCTGTCTACATGAAACTCACCTTAAACCAAGGAATGCAAGGAATGTAAAAGTGAATAATTGGAAACCAGTTTTAAATGCAAACAATAACCAAAAAAAGGGTGGGAGTATCTATACTCATATGAGGAAAAAGAGACTTTAATGCAAAATATTGTAAGAGACAAACAAGGACATTATATATTAAAAAAAGGGAAACACTATCAAGAAGAAAAAAACATCATAAAGTTTTATGTGACTAACCAGGGCACCTCAAAATACTTGAGGCAAATATTGGAAAAACTAAGTGGAAAAATAGATGCACCTACAATTATTATGGGGGGCTTGAATACATCATTATCACCATTAGACAGAACAACTCCCCAAAGAATCAACAAAGAAACAAAGATCTTGATTAATACATTAAAGAATCTGAACCTAATAGACATATAAAGAATATTACACCCAAATACAGTGGGATATACATTCTTCTCAAGTATATATGGATCATTCTGCACAATAGACCACATGCTAAGACAAAAAATAAAAGCTCTTCATGAATTCAGAAAGATTGAAATTATACTAAGTAATTTCTCAGACCACAATGAATTGAAGCTGGAAACCAGTTTGAGGCAGAGAAATAGATTTGGCACAAAAATATGGAAATTAAACAACACACTCTTAGACAATCAAGGTGTCAAGGAGGAAATTGCAAAAGAAATCATTAACTTACTTGAAACAAATGAAAATGAAAACACAGTGTATAAAAACCTATGGGATGTAGTAAAAGCTGTACTGAGAGGGAAATTCATATCCAGAAATGACTATATTAAAAAAGAAGAAAGAGTTAAATCAAAGAACTAACTGCACACCTGAAGGAACTAGAAAAAGAAAAACAAACTAAAGCCAAAGGGAATAAAAAGAAAAAAATAACAAAAATTAGAGAAGAACTAAATGAAATTGGAAAAGAAAAAAACATTAGAAAAAATAGACAAAAATAAAAGCTGGTTCTCTGAGAAGTTTAATAAAATTTACAAAACCTTACCTAGACTAACAAAGAAAAAAATAGAAAAGAATGCAAATGCATAAAAGCTTTCCTCTAATATCAGGAACAAGAAAAAGATGCCCACTATCACCACTTCCATTTAAAATTGTTTTAGAAGTACTTGCTTGAGCACTGAGGCAAGAAAAATATATAAAAGTTATGCAAATTACAAATGAAGAAGTAAAATTTTCACTATTTGCAAATGACATGACCTTATACACAGAAAGCCCTGAGAAATCTACAACATAGCTTTTAGAACATATAAATGAGATCAGTAAATTTGCAGGTTATAAGATCAATGCATAAAAATCAATAGCATTTCTGTACACCAATAACGAGCAATTGGAGGAAAGCAAGAAAAATATAGTAACAAAAATAAACAAATACCTAGTGTTACAGTTGGGGAGTTTGACGTAATTATGAATTCCAAAAATATAATTGGATCATGCTTGTAAACTGATCTGTTAATCTGGGCATGATTAAGTTATGATTAGGGCATTGACTGGGCCACATCAGTAGGGCATTAAGCCCCACCCCTTGGTGATGGGGAATCAAATATAAAATGCAAGGCAAAGAAAAAAGTGGAAGCAGTCTTTTGAGAAGCAGTTTTGATGTTGTAAGAAGGCCCCAGCAGAAGAGAAGCAAGCCGTTTGCCTGATCGTCTACAGCGGACCTTGTGGAGGAAACAGGAGATAAGCTTGGAGAGAAATGCAGCCCCGGGAAGAGAGGAACACAAGAAGCCTGAACCCTGGCAAACGTTGGCAACTGTTCTGCTCCAACATGTGGCAATGAACTTTGGTGAGAAGAAACTTAACACTTTATGGCCTGGTATCTGTGGACTTTTACCCCAAATAAATACCCTTTGTAAAGACCAACCCATTTTTGGTATTTTACATTAGCACCCTTTTGTCTGACTAATACAGCTGGGAATAAATTTAACTAAAGATATAAATGACTTATACACAGAAAACTACACAACATAGTTAAAGGAAATCAAAGAAGACTTAACTAAATGAAAGAATATTCTTTGTTCATGGATATCATTAAGATGTATATCCTACACAAACTAATCTTCAGATTTAATGCAATCTCAACAAAAATCAACACAACATTTTTTACTGAATTGAAAAAACTAACTACAAAATTTATTTGGAAGGTTAAGAGGTCCTGAATAGGCAAAGACATATTGAAAAGGAAAAGTGAAATTGGAGAACTTTAAAACATACTGCATACCTGACTTTAAAACATACTACAAAGCTACAGTGGTCAAAACTGCATGGTATTTGCATAAGGATAGACATACCGACCAAAGGAACTGAATTGAGAGTTCTGATGTAGATCCTCACATATACAGTCATCTGTTATTCAACAATTTCACCAACTTGGAAAGAATGGCCTCTTTAAAAATGGTGCTTGGAAAACTGGATATCCATATCCAACAGAATAAGAGAGGGACACCTTATAAAATATCAACTTATGATGGATCAGAGATCTAAATATAAGAACATCACACCCAAAGCACAAGCAATGAAAGAAAAAATAGATAAATCAGATCTCCTCAAAATTAAAAACTTTTGCACCTCAAAGTAAGTTATCAAGAAAGTAAAAACACAGATACCAAATGGGAGAAAATATTTGGCAAACATATATCTGATAAGAGCCTAATATCCAGCATATATAAAGAAATCCTACATCTCAAAAATAAAAAGACAAACAACCCCTTTCAAAAATAGCAAGTGACTTGAAAAGACACTTCTCCAAAGAAGAAATACAGATGGCTAGAAAGCACATGAAAAGATGCTCAACAGGGCAGTGATATTATTGGGTTGGTTGGTGCACATTTGACGGGTGAGTAGATTGTGGAGGTTGTGTTGAAAGGTCCAGGGAAATAGAGGAGCATTCGGAGAGGGACCAGGTGAACACTGGGGATTGGCAGGTATGTGGTTGAAAGTACAAAGTTGGGAATGCTCTTATTGCAAAAGGACAAGGAAGGGTTACTGGTTTAGGGTGTTGGATGGGGGGCATTGGGGACAGGGCACACCTGGAACAGGCTTCTAGCGAGAGTTTGAGTGATCATTTTGTCATAATGTGTTGTATCAGTGGGTGGAGATCCACACAATGAGTGGGAAGGAGTTGTACTCCCATCCTGGGGATGATTGATATGTTCACAAACAGAAGGGAGTCTCTCAAAAGCATGGGCCTTTCCTAATAGGGGAGGACAAATCAGTGTGTCAAGACCTTAGTGTTGTTGCAAATTACTATGAATCTTGTCACCAAATGAGTGAAGCTGGGGATCACTGTGGGCCCAGAGGGGAGGTGGAAGGAGGAATAGAATAGGTGGAATAGAGGGTATTTAGTGGACAATATAAGAGTTCTACATGATCTTGCAATGATGGACACAGGCCATGTTAAATACTATCCAGATCTATAAATTTTAGTCTAAAATCTAAACCATAGTGTAAACCATTGACCCATTGACCATGATTAGTATTTATATATCTATTTTAACAAATGTACCATCCACTTTTAAAACATTGTTAATAGGGGAAAAGGGAAAAGGGGGAGGATGTTGGGTATATGAGAATCCCCTATATTCTGTACATGTTATTTCTGTAACCTGAATCTTCTTTGAAGACAAAATGCAAAAAAAAAATAAGACATTAGGGTAATAAACAGAAGAAAATGTCACTGTACATACAAGATAACAGGTCTTACAGTGATTAAATACATGATGTCAATTAAAAAATTTATGTATTTAATTATGTTTTATTCCTAATTTTTAATTTTTTTGTATTTTTTTTAACTTTCATTATTCTTTCATGTTCTTATTGATTGTATTTGGTTATTTTCTTAGCTTGATTTTTTAATAAGTTTTGGATCAGAGAATGGTTACAGCTGTGGCAGGGGAGGATAATTTTTGGGTTGTCATTGATGATGAATGCATCACCTGAGGCATACCTATAAGGCATATAATTGTGCTCAAGTGTACATGGATCATTTTCACAGTACGTGGAGAGTCATACTATAACTGAAAGAATATCTAATTCCCATCCTGGGGAGCTCTTCCACATTATCTAATGAAACAGCAATAATCTCCTGAATACAGGGGCAGTGACTACTGAAGGAGGAAATACTATTGATGTGCCCTTGATATAGATGAATATACTTATGAATTTTTGCTTTTGAAATTGAACCTGAGCCTATAATTGTAAGGAGCCTAAGAGTTACCTCCTGAGAGCCTACTTTTTGCTCCAATGTGGCCTTTCTCTAACTGAACTCAGCATATGGATGCATTGCCTTCCCTCCAGAGAGGGACATGACTCCTGGGGATGAGCCTTCTTGGCACTGAGAGATTACTCCCAAGCACCAACTAGCAATGCAACTTGAAAAAAATGTTGACCAAAGGGGGAAAGGATAAAGATAAATGAGTTTATCTGGGTAAGAGTCTTCAAAGTGAGTCACGAGGTCCTTCCAGAGGTTGTACTTATGCATGTCTCAGCAGGATCTCATTGACTATCCAAGCAAATATTGCCTCAAATAGTGGATACATTCAGAAACTATAGAAAAGGCAGACAGCTCTAGAGTTTGGTGCCCTGCCTGTGGGTCCTACTTTGTAACTTACACTCCCCAGTGTTTCAGATTCAGAATCAGGTATGGTTTCCCTACAATTGGCTCTTCTGCCCCTTCTATTTGAACTTATAATTAGTAGTAGAGTTGTTAGGAGACTTAAATGTTTATGCAGCCCATGTGCCAGATGGGTCCTGTACCTCAACAGAGTTGCAACACCTACTCTATAGTTCATTGAACTCATCCAGGAAAACTAACAAAGAGATGATAATGGACAATGAACAACCCAAAGAAAAGAGAGAATATGCAACTGCAAGGATGATATTACCATCCATCTGCCCCATGGGATTTAAACCCTTCTCAATTAGAGGTGGAATGGACACCACAATCCCTGAATCCTCTGGATTGGGGAATGAGTGCTGGAATAGAGTAGACTTACTGGTATTCTATTATAGACTTTGTTGATTCTAGCAATTGAAGAACTTTTATCACTGTTGTGGAGGCAGTGGCCACTAGAGGTTCTGAGGGCAGGAAGAGGGAAAATCCAAGTGTAATATGGGGAGATTTTCAGGACTTGGGAATTGTACTGAATGACATTGCAACAACAGATACAAACCATTATATATCTGTCATAAATTACAAAATTATGCAGAAGAGAGTGTAAATTAGAAAGTAAACTTTAATCCACACTTAGTGGCAATGCTCTTAAATGTGTTCACCAATTGTAACAAATGTACCACTCCAATGAAAGTATTGCTAATTTTTGAAAATGTGCAAAAAGTTGGGAGCAAGGCACATGAGGATCCCATTTATATTTTATGTAACATTTATGTAATCTAAGCATCATTTTTTAAAAATTAAAAATTATATTAAAAAATAAAATAAATATAAAAATGCAATTAAACAAAAGAACAAAGTCAGCAATATCTTATTGTAAAAATACAATGACAAAACACTTAAATGATTGATCACTGCAAGGGAAAAATGTTCAATATGAATAAACAAATATTTCAAAATTGATAATATATAACAAGTACAAAAATATTGTGAATTTTAATGAGAAGTTTTTGATATCTTATTAAATTACATAAAATGCAAATTTTTTGAATCAGATATGCTTGATTTTGAAATTCAAATATGCCACATATTAGTTGATAAACATTAAAATTTCAAAAAATCACCCATAAAGCAAACAATAAAATGATAAACTCCTATCCAGCATTCCAGTTTTATTATCACTTAGAGGGGCAAGAGTCTCTCAAGAGCACAGGCAGTACCTAATAAAAGAAAACTGGCCAATATGTCAAGCCTTCAGTATTATTGCATGCAATTATGAGCCTTATTCTTTAAAAAATTGAAATTTAGTGTTTACCACAATTTCCGAGGTGAGGTGAACTTAGGATAGAATACATAGAACATAGGGCATTTTTATTACTTTAGAGTTGTTCTCCCTGATGTTGCAATGAAGAATACCAGGTATTTAAAGATTTTTAAAACCCTATAAAATGTTCAATACAAAATGTAAGCCATAATGTAAACCATTCAACATTGTTACTAACTATGTTTAATATTTGTACATCAATTGTAAAAAAATATACCATATATCTGTAAAATGTTATTAATAGCGTAGAGTGGGAGATTTAGAGAGGGTTGGGGGTATGGTAAGACCCTATATTTTCTATGTG
This sequence comes from Cabassous unicinctus, assembly GCA_029593785.1. Lineage (NCBI taxonomy): Eukaryota > Metazoa > Chordata > Mammalia > Cingulata > Chlamyphoridae > Cabassous > Cabassous unicinctus. The sequence continues at coordinate 9,447 of JAQZBX010111281.1, forward strand.
ACTTTTCTATAAATTAAAGCTTCTTTGAAGATAAAGCAAAAAAACATAACACTATGAGGACATACAGAAGAAAATGTTTCATTATATAAAAAGATGATAGATCTTACCATGATAAAATATGCAATAAAATTTTTTATTCCATTTATTTATATTTTATTAATTTTGTATTTCAGTTGTTATTTTATTAATATTATTATTTTATTTTCTCATTTTATTTATTTATTTATTTATTTATTTATTTATTTATTTATTGGCTTTTTTGAGAGGGCTTTGTATCACAGAAGGGTTATAACTGTGGCAGATAAGCATCACTGGTGTTGGGTATCAGGGTTGCAAGGTTGTGTAGGGAGGGGTGCATCTGGAGCATGCCTCAATTGTATATGAATAAGTTCAAGTTGTCATGGGGAGTTGTCTCAGGTCACATTAACTCAGTTGTTTCAGTTAATGTGACCCACACATTAACTGAAAAAATATTGAATTCCCATCCTGGGTAGTCCTGTCTCATACTTTAATAAAGTGGCAAGAATCCCCTGAGAATGTGGATATTGCTTAGCAAAGGAAGACAGATTATTATGCCATGCCCTTGATATTGATGTTTGTACTTATGATACTTTTCTTGTGAAATTGAAATTTTGCCTAGTTTTATATATTGCCTAGAGTTTCCCCCAGAAAGCCTCCATGGTACTCAAATATAGCCACTCTCTAAGCCAAACTCAGCATATATACACACTAATTTCCCCAGGATAAGACATGATTTCTGGGAATGAACCTCCCTGGCACCAAAGGACATTACCAAGTGCCGACTAGAGATGCATTTGGAAAAAGACCTTGATCAAAAGGGGGAAGTGTTAAATACAA
>JAQZBX010111282.1:0-10297 GCA_029593785.1 Cabassous unicinctus
AGAAGTGAACTCCTGGGCACAAAGAAATAAAAAATTGAAGGTTTCGAAAATTCTGAGCTTCCAGAAAACAAGTCCCCGGAGATTAGTGTTCCATGTGAGTGTTTAATTGAACATTGATCCAGTCAGCTATTTCAGTGCAAGTTAGGACTGGATATGATGTTATCCAGGAAGGAGTTGTAGAAAGTTCTTTTGTCTGATCAGATTTGGAGTCCTGTGTACCACATGCAAAAGGAACAAGGTTTTTGCAAGATCATTATGGACAGAACCACAGCCAGCCTGGACCAGAAGGGACAGAAAAGGGACAACGAAGGAAAAATATCTCTTCAAGGGCAGAACAATGGAATGAGGTCTGGACCAAAAACATCTTCTTGGGCCAACCATGTGTGGAAAGGGGGAGTCTGCCCTGGTGCTTGGAGAAGGCAGGCCTTCCACCTCATTGTTCAGGAAGAGTGTTACTACCCCGGTGTTCTCCGAGGGTGGAGCCTATGCCCTAGAGATTGTGGAAAGCCTGGCTACCATTCCAATGCTTGAAAAAGGTGGAGCCTTCTCCCCAGTATTTGGGGAGAGTATGGTCTATTAATGGATAACACAAATTCCATTTTTATTTTTTCTATAGAATATGTACAACATATATCCATATAATGTGTATATTTGCATGTGAAGAGAAACATACATATATGAAAATTTACTTATTTATTTTAATCCTACAAAAGTTTTATTTTATTCTGGTGCCTAAAATATTGATCTCTCTGGAATCAATTTTGTTATGAGAAATTTTGGCAAGAGTTCAGGACCAAAATTGTATTCCCCCAGCTAATTAATATGATTTTAGAAGCAACTGTATAGTTCCAGGCACCAAAACAGTCTTCCTGATTCTTTGTTGCTTGAAATTATATTATTAATATATGTTTAATACTTAATTCTCTTATTATAATGCTTTGACCTTGGAAACCTTGGGTGTGAAAATTTTAAGTTTGAAACTATAGTCTAATTTTAGTGTGATTAAAGGATTTGAGAGCAGTTTTGGTATAAATATTGTTAGGAGATTATAAAGACTTTGGGAATATAGAAAGTAAATGCATGAAGAATACACTTAGGCAAAAAATGAAAAAGAACACTAAAATGTAGAAAATGGTATCACCTGTACAGAAGTGGAATTACCTCTAAAATGAGTGAAGTTTCAGATTCAACTCTCACTTGCACAGGCCCTTCCAAAGTCCTGGGACAGGCCTTAGCAGTGAGCTCACTCATTGCTTTTGTAAAACCTGCAATCTCTTTTGCATTACTTTGATTACCTTCTTTCATAATTTCCATAATGTCAGGTGGTATTAGAGTTATTAGAGGAAACATTTAGTTTGAGTTTAGTAGTGTACGTTTATGTGGTTTTTGCAGTCACTTCAAGTATGGGTAAGTAATTATTAATTGTTCTGGTGTTAGAATTGTTTCCAAGAATACTCTGAATACCTCCTGTGTTGACTCATGCAGCATTGTAACGCAAAGATGTGGAGTCAAAGAGGTAAGTGCTTGTGTAAAAGATTTATAAAGCTGAAATATACCACTGTATTTGCAATTTCAAAAGACATTTTGGAACATTTCTATAAAACAAGTTAGAAATTGTATATATCCCATTTGGAAATACTCTTAAAACTTACTAAATGACAGAGAAAAGTTGGTAAAAGCTGATGGATTATAAAACATAGGCAATAAAGATGAATAATATGGATAGAAAATGCTCTGTAATCAACAGCCAAATTGCTGCCCAAAACAAATTTCATATAACAACAATAGCTTTAATTATTTAAGAAGGGGGATTTTTATTGAAGTTATACATAGGCTCCTAGACAGTTTTATAATCCAATTAATAAAGAATAATGAAATATTTGAGTTCACTAGAAACAGACTTAGATCTCTGTTTGACTTGACATAAAGCACTAACACCAATGAAGAAAACATATAACTTCTGAGAAGTATTACCATTGTGTGCTGGTTTATATTTAATAACTTGTTTTCTAGAAAAAAAAAAATTCCAGTTGTAAATACTTCCATTATAACCAATTCAGCCTACAATGTCATGTCACTAAAGTTGAAGATGGGAAAAGCTGCACAAAACTAACACTTGTGAGGTAGAGTGAGCAGACTCCAGTCCACCCATCAGTATATTACAAGTAAGATAACAACTGTGAAGGGGTTCCTGAGTGTTGTCCATTAATATTTGAGAGTAGTCACCGCATATAAAATATTATAGTTTATATATGAAAGAAGAAAAGTTTTTCTCATTTTGACAATAATCCTAAAAGTGTATATGACATTAGCTATACTGAGTTGTGAGGCTGAAAGAAATCTTTTTTTTTCTCTTTTATTTCCTTCCTTCTGCTTACTTTGGGTTCACTTTGCTCTTCTTTTTTCTAGCTCTTACAGTTTTGAGGTTAGGTGTCTGATTTGAAGTCTTTCTTCTTTTTTAATGTAAGCAATTAAAGCTTTGAATTTCCTGTCAGTACTTCCTTCATTGCATCCCGTAAGTTTTGGTATTTTGTATTTTCATTCCTCTCAAGATAATTCCTATTTTCACTTCTGATTTCCTCTTTAATCTATTGATTGTTTAAAAGTATGTTGTTTAATTTCCACATATTTGTGAATTTTCCATTTCTCTCTGTTATTGATTTCTAGCTTCATTCTGTTCTGGTTGAAGAATAAACATTATATGATTTCAATATTTTAAAAATTTATTGACACTTGTTTTGTGACTAACATATGGTCTATCCTGTAGAATGATTCATGTACAATCAAGAAGAATGTGTATTCTATTTTTGTTGGGTGAAGTGTTCTATGTATATGTGTGTTAGGTGGAATTGGTAAAGAAACTTGTGTGTGTTAGTAACATAAAAATTGAATTGGGTTTCTATTCTTTCTATAAAAGTACTACAATATAATGGTCAAATGGAGAAGAGATCAAAGAACAAGCAATCATAAAATAAAAGTAAAAAGGATTATAGAATTGCATCAGGCACTTAATCAATAAAAATACATTATTTTTTGAAATTCGTGATGTATATGGTATTCATTAGATTTTTATAATTTTCAATTAATTGTGATAGCTTTTCCCATTCTGAAAAAAATATTCATTTTTGTCTCTAATTTTGTATCCAGAATTTGCATGTTTTTTTAAAGAGGACCCTCACAATCATATCAGTTTCATGCTCCATAGACCCTGGATGTGCTCTACAATTGCTTCACAATTCCTCTAAGAACCAGCTTAACTTTCCGATAGTAAATGATAGCCTGCTACAGTTTTTCTGGATCCCAATGGTGAACTTTGAGGGTGAAGAATTTTTGGAAAGAGTGTTCACACATGAGCTGTTTTTCAAGATACACCACTTATCAAATTTTATTTTTGGGCTATAGATTTAAATTAGCCAAGAGAAGAAACACATTGTGTGGAGTTCAGAAGAAGTACCAAATGCAGAGCTTCTGTTCTCTTCCTGTGGATTCAGGATGGATTATTCTAGTATCAACATGTGACAATAAGCACAGCATATTGTCAACCAGGGAAGGTTGCCTAAGCTTCAGAAATTGAGACTTTTTTTTTGGTTGCATTATGTAGGCATGAGTGATAAACTGATTGCCATATAGTTATCTCAGTCTCCAAACTGACTGAAATTGCTGGACAGAAAACCCCCACACTACATCCTATTGTTGATCTTTCTGGTATAGCCAGTCCCCATTCTAAAACTATGTGGGCGTGGCCAACTCCCACCCTAAAGCACATTGTTAGACTATCCAAGTATGACCCCTGGCCCCAAGACAAACACAAACACTAGAGATTACCTCCCAGAAGCAGAGGATAATGGCCAGACCTCTTTTGGGAAGGCCAAATTCTTTACAACACAAGGACTAAACAGTTCAATAATGTAATTGAGAGAAATAGAACAAAGGGTGGCCTCTTCTCAAACTATTCCCTATTCCCACTTATCTAACCCTCCCACATTTTAGGTGGCCTCTTTTCAGAACTTTTCCCTGTTCCCGCTTATCTAATCCTCCCACATTCTTCTTCCAGTCACTTCCCCAAAAACCTATGTCAGTAAAGGGGATGAACTTGGACACTGAGAACTTACCCTTACCCTTATACTTTTCGCCTTAGGATTGGTAAGCCCACAACTCCCAGACAATGGGAGATGGGTAAGTTTGGGGAGGGAGGGAAATGGGACATCGCATCAGGGGAACTATATAATCTTTGTTCTTGCAATCCCGCACACTTGCCCACTTCCATTAGCCTGGGTGTGTGCCCTTTCTCATGAAAAAGAAGTAAATTACTGCTGCCTCTAGTCCAACTCTCTATCATCAGAACTTTTATTTTAAGTAAGTGGTCGCTGTCCCACTCATAGTAGTTCACCCTGTGCCCCAAATAGTATGATATCTAACAATGAATTCAGCTAAACATAGCTGACTTTTTTTTTTTTTTTTTCTCTTTCTCTGATCTAGTTCTCAGTATTTGCTGTTATGGGGAAAATCCAAAACACTAATGGATGAAAGTGTTTTACAGATGAGGCAAAGCTTTTTAAAAAGCATTCCAAAATCAGTGCTTTATTGATTGGAATTAGTGGTTTCATAATTAGCGGTCTCTTAAACTTAATTACTAAGGTTGATTGCTTACATTCATAAAGAAGCTCTATTCAGTGGATAAAGGGATATCCATTAAACATACAAGATTCATTTAACCTGAAATACAATTACGTATTGTGATATAAATGATTGTGATATAAATAATCTCAGTATTTAAATAACTTTTTTTTTTCATGGGTTTCTGTAAACCTAGTAAACAACATGAACTACATATTATTGGCAAGCAGCTTGGGCAGTATGAAAAAATAAACTGCCTCCACCATTATCCCTTTTAAATAAATAGACAGGGATTTGGTTCTAAAGGACAGGAAACCCATGCACTCAGTCTGTGGTAGGGCAAGCTTCACACACAGCACTCTAGCCCCAGATCAAAATCAGCATTTCTCAAACTTGCAGATAGAACTAAGACCTTTTAAAAGAGAAAGGGAAAAAAAAAAAATATATATATATATATATATAGTTTTAATTCAAATCATCTTTATTATAATATTATTAAAATATTTAAATTCACAAAACTATACATTAATTATTCAAATGATAAATTTAAAGCTTATAAATCATGTGCAAATACAAAGCCTAAATAGGCAAATAAAAAATGTACAAACTAAACCAATAAAATTCTGATGAGCATATTTATGTGCTGCCCCTCCCTGATTTAATTCTCATCTACTTTTTGATACCTTTCTGGAACAATGCCAAAAACCATTCATTTTGGAGGCACTCATCCTGTTCTACAAAAGCAAAAGAGTATGTGAACATACTCAGTTCCTACATCCAAAGTGAAAAACATATTCCCAAAGGGGAATTAATAAAAATGTAGAAAATATCAGCCAAAAGAGAAAATGCTTTAGATCCCTGGGACTGAAGAGTTAAAATAATCTGAGTGTATCTCTGTACAGAAAATGTGCATTTGTCAAATAGATAAGAGGATCATTGTGAATCAGGCAAGTGAGAAACAGGCAGAATGAACACCCATTAGCCATGACAATAGGCACAATCTGCTAACTTTGAAGATAAGACCCTTCATAACCATGGTTCTTTTACATTCAACACTCAGCTCTAGGGAAATATAGTCAAATTGCTCACCTGAACTCTCAAAAATATTGAGATAACTGCCTCCACTGTAAAATAACTCAGAAACACAAATGCAAATGGCTTTGTCATCAGTGGAGATTTCATACATTATTGAGAGTCCAAATGGGAACATGATCTCAGAATCACAGTGTAGTGTCAAACACCAAGAGTGAGGGAACATTACATAACAACTGAATGATCAACAATGCAGTCGCTTCCTGCAGCAGGAGAGGGCATACCGGGTGCACAGGTGCACGTCAGTCAATTGTGTTAGACCCTAGAGCATATTCTTTGAGAACAAAGTCAGGTTAGCTCTTTGTGAAATGTATGAAATGCCTGAAATGTGGAAGAAAGAAAAAAAGAAAATGCTGCTTTGAACTGATGATACATAACAACTGTTCTTTTCCAGTCTTTGCATGAAGATAGAGGATATAGAGATTGTATTGTATTGATTGTATTTTTAACTCTGTGTAGTGCTAATGCCAAGTAGTTAAAGGCTGTCTTGATGCACAGCTAATCAATAAGTACAGAATAGTATGGATCTCTACATAAGAGCTGTGAAACAGGAGAGAGAAAAAATAGAGTAAAAACTTCTTCATAGTCAAAGCTGCATCAAGTCTAAACATATGTGCCTGCCTGCTTTCCGTAAGCCGTTAGAAAATGATGCCTTCTTGGGTAGTGGATATAGCTCAGTGATTGAAAGCCTGCTTCTCATGAGCGAGATCCTGGGTTCAATCCACAGTACCTGGAAAAAAAAAAAAAAAAAGATGCCTTTTTGCCAATCTCAATCTTTTGCTTTTTACTCCAGGATATGCTTCATTTACTTTAGCCAAGTTTGGCTTTTCTCTTTGTCTTGTTTATGCACTGCCAAACGGTGGTGTACTGGAGCCAGTTAACACTGGCTCACAAGAGCCAATTGCGCTCATGTCTTCCTATCTCCATATTCAATAACATCACATTGGTAGTTTGAAATTGGCCATGGAGAGAATATTTACACCACAAAAGTCAACAAACAATACAAATCAGGGATTTTCTCCCCAATAAGCAGGTTCTTAAAAATTTACCAACACACTACTACATCTCAGCAGTGTTTACTCAATCAAACATTCCTTGTGTACTTTCTATGAATCACACACTTTGCCAAAAACATAGGACAAAACAGTGAGCCACATAGACATGGGCCTTGTCCTCATAAATCTTAATTGCCATATGTAGTCATGTCATCCTCGTTCTTAACTTATTTCTCACCTCCACTTACCTATGTTCTATCCATTCTGTAAGCCATGTCTATTTCATATGATACTAGTGTCTCTCTTTGCTAACATTTTATTGCATTTATCAAAGTAATAAATTTACCAAATAAGAAAAATCTAAATTGTTTCCCATGCCTCATCTTCTCAACTACATTTCAAGCTAATTCAAAACAGACATATTTTATACTTTTTTTGTAAGGTATGCTTAGCATGACACACATAGTGGGTGGCAGATGGAGGGAAGTGGGGGAACATTCAAAATTCTGGAATTGATTGAAGGAAATGTTTTTCTGTTAAGATTTAAATAAAAGGGTGTGGCTCATGCAATTTCCACAGGCTCTTCCCTAATAGTTGTGGGGTTGGGGAAAAGAGTATAAATGGAGGATTCCAGTCTGTGACATTCCCTCCTCCTCTTTCCACCCTCTGACGCTAGCCTGTAACTGTGAGCAGTGTCACGCAAAGTATGGCAGGGTGGCCAACTCTCCTGGTTTGCCTGGAACTGAAGAATTTTGCAGGATGTAGGACTTCGATGTTAAAATTGGTACACTTCCAGGCAAACCAGTATTGATCACCCTTTGGATTAACAAAAGAGGCTTTTGCACACAAGCCCTGACAACCACGCAGGGTCTGCTGGTCAGAGGATTCTAGAGTTCTGGAAACCCAAAGTATGCTCTAGACAAGTGGGGTTCTTGAAACCTGAGCTCTGGGTAGGCATATTCCTTTCACCTCATAGAGTCCTCTTCCTAGAAACTAAGATTCCAGGCACGTACAGTGAAAAATCATACAAACATGTCTATAAAGTAAAAGTCATTTAAAGGAGTTCAAATTATCTTCATCTCTTTTCCACAGTATTGCAGTCTTCCTGCCTGGACCACTGGTAGCTACTTGTCCCTCCAATCCTTTCAGCATACTATAACTAGAGGGATAAAACCTGTATGAAGCTCTTCAATGGCCATTCATTAAAAACCACGTTCCCTAACTTGGTAAAATGGGCCCTGCATGATATGAAATGCTCCCCTCACACATACACATTTGTCAAAATACCCCACTATAGGTTCATATTATGCCACTGACCCCATCCTACTTTTATTTATCTACCATCACACTTGCTTTATTCTAGTTCCTTAAATGTGCCGTATTCTTGTTTCACGGCCTCTGCATTTGCAGTGGTCTCCACATGAAATTTTTCCTGATAAAGTCTTCCCTGTCCATTCCTTAGTCTAGATCAGTGCCTCATCCCAGCCTCCCAGGGTTCACTTTGGTTTTCCTTTTCAGTATATTTTGCACTTTGTAATTATATGCTAGTGTATTATTTGGGTAACATCAAATCCTCTCCTGGACTTGTAAGTTTAGTAGGGCCAAATCAAAGTTACTTGCTGCTTTATTTTCTTATACAGACACATAGTAAACAGTCAAAAACTGTATGAAGAAATTAGGAAAGAAGAAAGAGGAAGTAAACAAGCTTTTATGTAATAAGGGAAAGTCCTCTACACTGGGAACTTTAATTTTTCTACCCTAATATGGGTACTTTTTAAAACCTTACTCACTGTAAAAGCAAGTAGTATTTTGGGTTCTTTTTTTTTTTCTCTAAATAGAAAGTATTGGAAGAATATATTCACACAGGAAGGATTTTGTTCCATGATGACATGAATTTGTGAAATAGCACAAAGAAATACAAAAAGCTAGAAAAATGTGAGTAGACTATTTGTAAACTCTTCTTCTCTTTTTCCTCCTTTCCTTCACTCTGATCATAGTCATAATATCCTTACCAAGTCTATTATCAGAAGGAAAAAAAAAACTATTAAATGCTTTCTCAGTAAGGTGTAAAAGATTAATAACGCATAATAATTACTCTTTGCAGCAGCAAACATTTGAAAATGCAAACAGCCTGAAGTTAAAAAATTCAGAGCGCACTTCAATCCACAGGATGCCATTTTGATAATAGAATCATTCCTAATATTAGGTCATATTAAAAGATATATATGTCAAGCAATATGTACAACAGACATCTCCTCTTCATCCTTATCTCCACCTTACTCTCATCTCTTCCCAAGTCTTATCACAGAACTAATAAGAAGCCACTTTGCACAGGAAAGGTAGCCACACACTCTTCATGAAGCAGCAACTGATCTACAAATTCTGAAAAGAAAAATGAACTCTGGAGAATAGATTCTTTAGCTAAACTCCACACAAAGTAGATTAAATAGCTAGGGAGCGTGTTTCTTCTTTAAACTGTAGGAAATACATCTTTTAAAATTAAGGCAAAACCAAAGGCAAAAATTTCACACCCAAAAGTGACGTAAGGAAACAGCCTCTCCTTTTGATTCCTCAGTCATCAACCCACGGAAGCCTCATACAACTTGCCTGCCGTTCTGCGCATGTGCTAGGTTGAGCCGCACGTGGGCGGAAAGTGCCTCTGCATCTATGGTTGGGAAGTCGTGAAAGAGAGCCCCCACACCCTCCTCTGGACTCTATGGTTCCCTGTGGGAAGATGGACGACGTATATAAGGCGTGCGCAGACGTGGGATGGCCTATATCGTCCGAGCGCCACAGAAGATTCTGGAGTTGCCATGGGTCGTCGCCCTGCACGGTGTTACCGGTATTGTAAGAACAAGCCTTACCCAAAGTCTCGGTTCTGCCGAGGGGTTCCTGATGCCAAGATCCGCATCTTTGATCTGGGTCGGAAGAAGGCAAAAGTGGATGAATTTCCACTTTGTGGCCACATGGTGTCTGATGAATATGAGCAACTCTCCTCCGAAGGCCTGGAGGCCGCCCGTATTTGTGCCAACAAGTACATGGTGAAAAGCTGTGGCAAAGATGGCTTTCACATCCGAGTGCGACTCCATCCATTCCATGTCATCCGCATCAACAAGATGTTGTCCTGTGCAGGGGCTGACAGGCTCCAGACAGGTATGCGAGGTGCCTTTGGAAAGCCCCAGGGTACTGTGGCCAGGGTCCATATTGGCCAAGTCATCATGTCCATACGCACCAAGATTCAGAACAAGGAACATGTGATTGAAGCCCTACGCAGAGCAAAGTTCAAGTTTCCTGGACGCCAGAAGATCCATATCTCCAAGAAATGGGGCTTTACCAAGTTTAATGCTGATGAATTTGAAGGCATGATGGCTGAGAAGCGCCTCATCCCAGACGGTTGTGGCGTCAAATACATCTCTAATCGTGGCCCCTTGGACAAGTGGCGGGCTCTGCGCTCCTGAGGACTTTGGCAGCACTACCTGGATATATCCACTTTTTGAGATATAGAATACTAGAGAAATAATTTTTATACTAATACCGTAAAGAGCTTTAATCGCCAACCCCTCCCCCCCCCCAAAAAAAAAAACTTGTTTATG
>JAQZBX010111283.1:0-10297 GCA_029593785.1 Cabassous unicinctus
GAGGGCGCATGGGCTGCCAGGCTCTGTGTGCCGGTGAGCCGCCAGGCCCCGGGAGCCATGCAGCAAGATGATGACATAACAGGAGAGAGACGCAGGGGAGAGTCAAGACGAGATGCTCCGAAAACCAGGAACCAAGGTGGCGCAGGTGGCAGAACACCTCTCTCCTGCATCGGGGGTCTCCAGGATCGAATCTTCGTGAAGGCTGAAGGAGAATCATGAGAAAGAGATGGCAGGAAACATACAGAGAATTACCCAGTGAATGGACACAAAACAGCAAATGGGGAAGGGGGGTTTTAAAAATGGATAAAGTAAATAAATAAATCTTTAAAAAAATAAATAAAATTAAAAGGCAAAAACCTGGAAAATATTTGCCTCTTATGGCAAAGAACATCTCTCTTAATTGTCAGAACACCTGAGGTTATTACTATTACCCTCCCCTTTAGACAGATGAAGATCCAGGGGCTTCAGGTGACCAGAAAGAAGTGGTGGAGCCATGCTTTGAACTCAGGCAGTCCGAGGACAGGGCTCTTAACCAGGTGCTTTCTTGCTCCTGTCAAAAAAGAAAAGTAGAAAGACTGTTAAAACAAACACACAAACAACAGAAAAACAGCAAAACAGCCAGGTATGGAGGAAGAAATGCAACTATCCTAATACACAAGACTCTGTCCTTACTAGCAGCTAGTAAAGTGCAGAATGAAGCAAAATGAGCTGGTTGAGCAAGTCTCCTTCACTGATAGTCTTCCTTCTGCTCAGCAGATGGATTACATTTCTTCTTGTGCTTTAACTTACACATTTCCTGACTTTCTCATGAAATCAGTTGCTCTCACCTTGACATTGAGTCTTTTGAGGGATAAAGACAGTGACCAATGTTATTATGGAAACTGACTTGGATTGCTCTGTTTGGCTGTGAGCTCTGTGTCGAGGGTGCTGCTTTTGGCATTTGTTTTCAGGGGCTGTGTTACTGAATAGTGTGCCAAATTTAGATTTATTCTTCCTAAAACAACAGTAACAAAGAAACCACTCCTTCCTCTTTTCAAATTTTCCTGATCATAGGTCCTGGGATAGTGTACTTCTGTGGGAGAGCGGGCACCTCTGAAGTCTTGAGAGTGAAGGTAGCCTAAAGGGCCTTTGACTGTTACTGCTTCTTTTAATCTGACAGTTGCATATTGAATTCAGAGGTAATGTTTAGTGTAGGGCTTTTACCATGGCATCCTGGTCCTCTGTTATAGGAATATCCTAAAAGGACTCAGTGATCTAGCAATTGGAAGAAACATGGCAGCAGCAATTACGCCTGTCTCTAAGAGCTTCACCGTCCATATTGGCATTTTATTCTGAGAAGTCCTGTAATTAAAACAAGCAAGAAAACAGAACCAACCTTCCTCCCTCCCTCCTTCTGTCTCTCTCTGTCTCTTTTTAATTTTTAAAATATTTTTTTGTGATGTTGTCCTATGAAGTTGGACATGAAAAAAATGCAAACAGCCATTTGGTGACATGTGGCCAAATGAAGGCCCTGAAAGCTAAGACTCTTCGGGGCTCAGTGGGTATCTATGACCTCCATTCTACTTAGGACATGTGCCGTGGTTACTGACTTCATAAACAATATTATAGTGTCTAATTTCCATGAACATGTAAAACAAAGAAGAATATTAATAAAATATCAGTCATTTGCTTTTCACATTAAATCACGTGGTGGGAACATGGCACAAAGGAAAGAGCAGGACTTTGGGGTCATAAAACCTTGTTTTTTCATCTGGTTTCTCTCCCCCAACCATTAGTCATTTGGTCTCAGCCAACTTTCTTTGAACCTCTTTTTTTTTTTTTTTTTTTTTGAGGTACAGGAACCTAACCCGGAACCTCCCATGTGGGAGGCGGGAGCTCAACCACTTGAGCCACATCTGCTCTGAACCTCTGCTTTTGATATGGGACATGATAGTATTATATTTTGTAGAATAGCTCTGAATTTTTAAAGATACTGCATATTCAACATGTAGCCAAATGCCTAGCACTTACTACATACCTGATGGATAGCATTGATTTTTTTCCTACTTTTTTTTCAGTTATCTATTTATGTATATATGTATCTGTTTGTTTATTCATTTATTCAGGGAGGTTAATTTTATCTGCTATGAACTGTGAATCCAGCAATAAAGAATCCATTTATTTTAGATTATGACCTATTTAGTGAATCTGTTATCTTGTAAGAAATCCCAAAGGTCTGAAACAGGAAGAACCTGTTTTCTTTTAACCCAGCACTGCTTTAGTTCTCTTTCATGGACTGCACTTTGGGAAACATTGGTCTCCTGGAAAGGTCCATAACCTATACATCAGATGATTTGGATTCTAGACCTTTTTTAGCCACTGGCCCTAAATGTGATGTTGACCAAGTGTTTTGTTTTCATAACTGTTTGGTAAAATGAAATAGAAAGAAAATTTTCCTTGATTTCTTTGCACATAGAGAGCTGCTTCAGAAAACTTCAGGCTCCTTCAATAGGCCGGAAAAGATCAGCAGAAAGAAAGCATTATTGGCAATCAGGAAACCTGGGTTGTAGCTTAGGGTCTGGCACTAACTTGCTCTGTAATTGGCTTCTCTCTCAAGGTCTCAGGCTCCTCCTCTGTGATGTGAGAGCCAGGTGTTCTCTTGGTCTCAGAATCTGACTTCTGCCTAGAACTGAAGGAATGTCACCATGGATACCCTTATGTTGATGTTACTACTCTTAGGATCCCTTTTTGCTGGCAAGAAGCAGCTTCAGTTTCTGTCAGGTCGGTGACCGTATAACCTGTCCCATGTGGTAAATTGGTTGACAGCAGAGCAGGCAGGTGCCTCTAGCAGATCTTCCTGGGGTCAGTCTCCAGTGCCTTGCCTGCTGACTTGAGTGGGAAGAGCGAGGCTGATGGGGACTTGAATCCTTGCTTGGTTGCCTTCCAGCTTTGAGACCTTGGGCAGGTCGCGTCACCTCCCAGTTTCCTCCCATCTGCAAGATCAGGAGAATAAAATCTAATTCCTGGGGCAGTTATGAGGATTCAGGAATGTATATAAAGTACTACTATGTGTGTGGCAGACGGGCACTCAATAAATGCTAGCTGATGCTTTTATTCATTGGCTTCCTAGGACCTGTTGCTAACATCTGGTGTCTGCCAAACTAGAGGCTGTGCCTTTATGCCCAAGCAGCCTTCCTGACTATTTGCACAGGTGAACACAGTCCCAGCCTCCGCTTTCCACAGTGGAGTATTGTAATCCAGTGCATGAGTGCAAAGACTTGGTTTATTTAAACTGGAAAGGATGAGATTAAGAGGCCCTTCATTGAGGCATTTTAAATAGTCCTGAAAACTATCTGACTCCCTCTCCCAGGTCCTCCCCATCTCCTGCCCCCCTCTCCCAGCCCCCACTTCCCCAAAATGTCATGGTGGGATCCCTGATTAGAAAGCTAGAGAATGCTGCTGCCGTCAACCCCAAAGCAAGTGGAGGAATACCCAGCCCAGAGGTCAGAGTCAAGACTGTGGCTGACTAGTTTTATGACTAATAATGTTTGTCATTCTGCAAAGATAAGGGAAATCTAATAACATGATTCATGGTCTGCTCTGGCAGGGGTGGGCTCCTTGGGTGGGGTGGGTCTTTTCACTCCTCTTCCTGATTGCTTTGGCAGGCACTTTCTTCCCGGCTTCTGTTCCCTGAATGCATAACTGTTCAAAGTAAGTTATCATTCAGAGTTCTTTGGAAACCTCAAGGGAGAAAGATAAACAAAATATTTGGATGGTCTGGGAAGGGTCTTAAGTTTGACTTCAATGTTCAAAGACAAGCCAGCTGACATTTGTAGTCTCACAGGGCATTTGGCCTCATTGCCTTCTCTTCACCATGCAGAGGTGCCACACCAGTAGCTCTATATCATCCAGAATGGGCTACCTGGGAGATCTGGATCTTCAGGTCCCTTTTCTGTTGTCCACTAGTCCCCAGCCTCCTGACTTTCTTGTGCTCTATTTCCTTTCAGTCTACCCTTCTACCTTCAAGATTGCTGGTCTCTTGACCCCTCTACTTTCTCTGAATCTCTTGTGCTGCCTTGAATTCACATCTCCAATCTTTCCCCTCCCACCTTCCTCCACACTGCCAGTGTAACCTCCAGGTACCCCTTTCCCTTTCTCAGCTTGAGAACCCCATAGTCCACGTACAAGGGTCTTTGCAGTCATCCAGAAGCTGTCCTCTGTTCCGTAGCCTGTCTTGCCCTGTGGGCCTCTCCTGACCCTGTCCTTTTCTTATGGTGGGGGGCTTCCTTAGCACTTTATCCTGTTCATGAAGACCCCTGATGCAGAAAGTGCCTGGGAGATGCCACTAACCAAGTCTGAGATGGGCTAGAAGCAGAGTGCAAACTTAAATTTTGTACTTTTTTGCCCTGGCTCTGCTCTGCCCCTCACCTTACCTCCCTTATTTGCCAGGCTGCTTTAGTATACTTGGGGATCAAGGTTCTACAAAATTCTTGGTTCAGGTGTTTGCAGGAAAACTGGCTGAGATTGGATGCCTGAAATGTCCCTTAAGGAGGCACGGGGTGTGAAACTGCAGAGCACCATGAAATTCACGCCTGAGCTCAGCTCATGTCTTTGCCACTTTCTGGCTTTTTGACCTCTGAGCTTTGGTTTCCTTATCTGTAAGATGGTCATGAAGACACTAACTTTTGAGAATTAGACATAGTGAATGTAGAGCTTCTAGCATAGTGCCTGGCATGTAGTAGCTGTCTGTGTGGGGTTCTGAGGATTTGTTTTATACAAGTTTGATCTTCTGCCAGTTTACTTCTTACATTGTGGTCATTGTGGAAATGAACAAAATACCCTGCTGCTCTCCTGGTTTTTAACAGGTAACTGTTGTATGCCATGTACTTTGTGTATTTAGCTTATCTACACCGCACACCATAAGGTTAGTCTTCTATTATTTTACAGATGAGGAAACCGGTGAAGTTTAATATTTGGTTAACATCTTTCAGCTAGTTAGTAAGCAGCAGAGCCAGGATCAACTGCAGGCCCATCTGACTCCGAAGCCCATTGTTTCCCCACCACGCTGCCTGTGCCCACAGTTTCTCCAGGAACAGCTTTCTCCTTGTCCCTGCAGGTCACCAGTGGACGACTGACTCTGAATGCAGACCTCATCACTATAATTAGCACCGGCAAGAAGTCATTCAGTCTTCATAGAGAGTAGCTTTTCCTTTCCCACTTGAAAAGGGCGTCCTGTTCTGGCATTCCATTGTTAAGGATCAATTCTGATGGAGACGGAAGCATCCATGGTAATGAACGCATGATCCTGACATCCAGGCTGCCACCACCAAAAAGCAGCTCTATCCCTGTTTATTTTGTTGTTGGGAGGTAGAAATGGGGTTGCCTTCCAGTATACCCAGAGGCTTTGCACTGCTTACATCAACGAGTTGCAGAGCTATAGAAAGGCTGCAGAGTTGAGGAAAAACCCTGCCCTCCTCCTTTTTGGGGTCATTGGCCCTCATTAGGCCAGACACTTTTTGTTCATCACTCAGACGGTTTGTGGTTGCCCCTTTGCCACATCTATTTGGTGCTGCCTTCCTGGACCTGTCGAGCTCATTATTAAGGTTCATTAGAGGCCCTGTCAATCATAGCACGCAGAACCTGCCTGGGAGAGGCCTCACAAAGGGCCTGTGGGAATGCTCCTTGGCAGGGGCTGCCCAGCTCCGTGCCCACCTGAAATTATTCTCTTTGCAAATGCTTACCAACCAAGTTCCCCATGCTTGGTGCACAAGAGAAAAGAACAGCCCTTGTAAAATTCCAGAGTTCCAGTCCTATTACCTTTTAAGTGATTGAAACCTTCATGCTCAGGCCAGAATGGATGTTACAGATGGTGATGGTAGGAGCTTTGTCACATGGAGGCTTTGGAATAAGTACCTGACAGCAGGCCACTCAGAGGAGAGATTTGGAGCCAAATACAGGAGACACTGAATTATTGTTGAGTCCCACCTCCCCTTCTGGAATGTATAGGGGGGACAGTTAATTACTGTTGACTGGGAGCTAAAATAGCACTCCTTAGTTCAGAACAAAATCCTGTAGGAGATTTGCCCCAGGCTGGAAGTGATTATCCTTTATACACGTAGATTTTTCCCTCTTTCTGCCTGTATTGCTGAACATGAGTTGGGAGTAGAGGAACTGTGCGATAGGCATTTTAAAGTTGCTTAATACCTCCTCACCCCTGGTTTCATACGTGTCTTATTGACCTTTCTCCAAACTCTGTGTTAGGTGCAGCCACACCTACAGGGTCTGTCGCTCAGTAGGCACTGGCTTAGAGCACTTCCTATTAATTGGGTGCATTCTTAGCACTGAAGGGCCCTCTGGCTTCTGCACACTGCTGGAGTAGAATAATGGCTCACCTGTATGCCCCGACCCTAGCACAGTGCCTTCCCACATCAATGACATGACATAAATTATAGTGAACCAATGAACCACGCATCATCCCCAAACTCTAAGAGGAGAGGACTCTCGTTATACTTTCTGAGCTGTGTAATCTGAGGCAGAGAGGGGAAAAGGAGACATAAAGACGCCTCATGGAGCTGAGATAAAACTCAGAAAACCTCAGCCATGCGTTCTCAAGGGCTGGGTGGCCCTGGCAGCTGGCAGTAAATGGAGAGGCAGTAAATCATGGGGAGTCTGTTAAGATAACTAGTGTGATGAGTTAGCCAGGTCTGGAAAACCCTCAGCCACTCACCTAGTCTCGCTATTTATTCCTCAATTTCCTCATCTGTAATGGAGAGGATTATGAGTTTACCTCAATCTTATACTGAGCAGATGTGAGGATTAAAGGTGTAACGCTGCTTGCAAACAAGTGCTCAGTAGATAAATGCTAACTGCTGTGATGAAGAAAAGGTTGTTGATGGTGAACTTTCCTTATGGGCTTTTGTGGCAATATGTAATGAATGGAGGAAAAATTCATTAACAGGATCAAGTTGAATTGTCTTTCCCATTACAGTTCAGCTGTCCTTTTAAGGAGCCTGCTTTTTGTTTTTTGGCTGGGTTGGTAGGTGACTGTTTTTCTGGAAGTCTTCTGGCTTCGAGTGGGGTGTGCTCACATCTTCACACAATAATAAGTGTGCTTTAATTCCATTACCTCTAGAACTTTACCTCTTGAGTCTTGATGCTGTAGGCACTAAGCACGGGGTATGATGTGTGGATGAACCATATCTGGGAGCCCAGGAGAAAGGTGGGCCAGAGGGGTGCTAGGTATAGTTCAGGCTGTCGGAGGCCAGTGGCAGCCTACTACCTGCCTTCGTCCAGCCTGTCAGGTGAGGGTATGTTTAAGTCCTCATTTTAGAGCTGTTCAGTGAACATTATTGCTACTACCGCATCTGCCTGTAGCCCCCACCTACCACATTCTTGCGCTCTGCATCCAGATTGACTTTTCTAAAATGCAGTTCTGGTCATGACCCCATGGTTCCATGACTCCACACTGTCCTCAGGATCAAGGATCAAGGCCAGAGAACTTGTCTTGCTTCTCTTGAGCTCTTGATCTGACCCCACTCACCCCTCTAGCCTCTTCTCACAGACCCCAAGGCCCTGTGTCCTGTCTTGGATCTTTGGGCATGCTGCCATTACTGGGAACACGCCTCCACACGAACTCTGCTCATGCTAACTCCTGTTCATCGTTCAGACCTCTGTCTGGGCCTCAGTTCCTCTGCCTACCCCACCTCCTCGTTCCCCAGCCATGGCTTTTGCCTTTGCTCTTGGAGTTCCTTGGTGACTCGACTCTTTCGCTACCCACGGAGCTCTGTGAGGGCAGGGACCTGGTCTGTTTTGTTCATCTTTGTATCCTCAGCTCATACTGGAGAGTCAGTGAATGCTCAAGACCCTGCTGAGTGCTGGAGCCTGGGGTGGAACACTGGGCTCCGATAATACTTGTGTCTTTAAAGAGCCCGCAGTCCATAGGAGAGACAGTTACACAGAGGTATTTAACACGGTGATTCTGATGGGGAGGAGCTCACGGTATTATAGATGCACCGCAGAGCAACCCCTGTGCCTGCCTTTGGTGGCGAGATTTCAGAAATTGCTTCTTGGAGTAGGTCAAGCCTGACACACGCTAATGAGGTGACAGGAAGGAGGAGCTAGCTGCAAGTGTGTCTCTGTCCTGATTGGTGCCTTTGAATTGATGCCTAGTAAGTTTGGGCTTTGGTTCAGGTCTAATGGGTCCCTTGCCAAGAAACAGGTGAGGATTTGAGGGCAGGTTTTGGTGAAGATCAGTTGTTGTTGCAGGGTCTTTCTGGATGGATGAGAACAGATTGTTCGATTATCTGCAATTTCAAGATTATAAAACTGGGAAATGTGCCCTTTTCCTAGATTATTCCAAGTACCCATCTGCCTCTGGAAAAGTCCACATCTGTCCTTTCCTGGGAAGCAGTGACCTTATTGGCTCTCTCAAGACAAAGTTATTATTAACTTTGTGCTGCCAACACATCCCTGCCTTTATCTTTGGCTGATCTCACAGAGACCTAGGACCTTCTAAATCAGGTCATTCAGGAGCTCTGTTGAGTCTGGGGACTCCTTGGCAGCTCTGGTTGGTGCCAGTGGCAGCTCCAGAGAGAACCCACAGTAAACTCCTGATTTTACATTTTTCCTGAACGCTTAGATTTTGGCAGAGGAGGTGTTGGAGAGTTGGTGCCTATACTTCTGTTCCTGTTAACCTTATAACTTAAGATTTTGTAACTCTTCTTATAACTGCTGGGGGAGGGGGTAGTCCTCAAAAGTAGAGTCAGATTATCTGCTTAAAGATACTTTGTGATGTCCCAGAAAGAAAAGGCTCAGCATTAGGTGTGGGTTTTTTGGGGAAAACCGTTGCTTGTGCTATACCACTTAGGAGTCAGATAGGCTGCTATTTCTTCTGGATGGAGCAGGATAATATCATTTTTCTGTTTATTACACATCATCTGCCTCTGTGCAGGAAATTTACGTCTCATTGGAATACTTGTGAAAATGCTATATAATACATGCAAACAGAAAAAATAGAAGTACTGGATCTGAAGGGTTGTTTAGTTTTCCCCTTCAGTTATGTTTCTGCCTTTGAACATCTTGACAGAACTTTCCTGCTTGCTTTTTGTAAAAAGGAGCCTAAGGAAGGAGAGCATCCAGCCTGACTTCTCCCAGGCTAGGTGGTCTTCTGCTATTGCTTTTAAGGGGTCACCTGGGACTACTGATAAGGTGGCTAAGAGGTAAGCCTGCATGTTTCATTCTTTGTTGATTACCCCACCAGTTTCCACATTCTTACCATTCCAGAGACCAAAGGTGTATTTGCGGATGGTTCAACAAGCTTTGCAGATCTCTCCCTAATTAAACGGCCTTCCAGCTGTGTGTATAGCGCTTCTGCCTCAAATCTCTGCCCTTTTGTATTTGTGTTTAAAATTCCATCTTTCCAAAATGTTTGCCACTCAGCATGTCTCCTCAAAAAAACTTGAAAGCAACAGCCCCTGCTTTGTTTTGGGGAAGTCTTTTCCTTTTTTGATTTTTATTCTGCCTGAAATTTAAGTCTGTTTGGAATTATTTGTAAAAGTGCTCTTTGGTCACTTAAGCCTTGGTGTGCTTGTCTCACGCTGGCATTAGAAGGTCGCAAGGGGGGTGTTCCTGGCATCTGTGCTGTTTTAGTGGACTTGAAGATCCAGATGGATGAGACACTAGAATATCATTTTGGTTTGACTCTAGGAAATATGAACAAAAGAGCTTAGTGCTCCTATGGTTCTGTTTGATGGGCAGCAGTGCTATGAGGCCAGAAAAGTTAGGGAGACTGTGAAATAGGAAATGAGCAGGATAACGTATTAGGAGGGTATGTGCTCCAAAGGTGAAGAAGATACTTGGTTCTTGTTTACTGGAGCTAGGAGGCATAATGTGTTGGATATGCACAAAGACCCTTTCCTTGGCCTTGCCCTAATAGAATTTTCTCATAGAATGTTTATCTAGCTCCTGTGTTTCAGCAACTTTATGGAATCCTGTTGCTGTTGGACACCAGAGAACAGTGTTCTTTGAAATGTTTAGAGCTTTCATTGAGAAGGGTCTGAAGAGTATCTCTTTAAGTTAGACCCTTCCTTCTGGTTGAGGAGAATTGTGAGCCATTAGAATGAATTGGAGAAGGGAGTGGATGTGGCTCAAGTGGTTGAGCGCCTGCTTCCCACATAGGCGGTCCTGGGTTCGGTTCTAATGCCTCCTAAAAACAAAAAGAGCAAGCAAACAAAACAAAAAACCCAACTCAGGTGAGCCAATGTTGCTCAGTAGTTGAGCACTGGCTTACCATATAGAGGTCCTGGGTTCAATCCCTGGC
>JAQZBX010111284.1:0-10298 GCA_029593785.1 Cabassous unicinctus
AGTGAGTAGGGAGGTCATTCCACAGGGAGGTCATCTCAGCAGGATCTCATTGACTGCCACCATAAACAGTGCATCAAACAGCCTGATTCCTGAGAGCTCTAGAGACATCTAGACACTATAAGCAGAGCAGATAGGCTCAGCAATTTGGCACCCTATCAGTGGGCCTTACTTTGGAATTTATGCTCCCTAGTGTAACAGAGTTAGGCTCATTTGTAGTTTCCCTGCACAGGGCTCTTCTGCCCCTTTTATTTGAACCTGTCATTAGTACTATACTTTTTAAATATATATCCCAGAAACATAAATCTTTGGTCTGTTCATCTGCCAGTTGAGCCCCGAATCTCAGCAGAGTTGCAACACTTACTCTCCAGTTCACTGGACTCATCCAGGACAACTAACAAGGAGATGATGATGGATAACACCCAAGGAACAGAGAGTGTCTGAAACTGCAAGCAAAACAGTTCAATCCATCTGCCCCATGGGATCTAAGCCCCATCTCAATTAGAAACAGAGTAGGCATCACCATCCCCAAATCCTCAAGATTGGTGAATGAACAATGGACTAAAGTAGACTTATTATTAGTCTATTATAGACATTATTATTCTGGAAATGAAAGGACTTATATCATTGATATAAAGGCAGTGGCCACCAGTGGTTCTGAGGGGTATGAGAGAAAGGCAGGAATTGGCCTCTAGAAAAAGGCTGGAAATTCTAAATTCAAAGAGTCCTGGAAAGACAGCAGGCTTAGGGTCAGCCTACTCATTTATTCTTCATTATGTGGTTTGTTCATACTCTCTCTATTCTCTGAATCTTTTTACTTATTCCTCCTCTTTCTAGAGAAAAAGAGGCAGTATATTATAGTTAAGAGCATAAATTTGAAGTCACACCATCTTGGGCTGTTTTCCAGAAACAGACTACTTCTTACTTTCTAAATTAACTCCGATAATAACCACTCTGGGCCTCAATTTCCTCCATCATAATAGTAGTATAGTAGCATCCACCATATAGAATCAAAGGATTAAATTAGTTAATTTTCACAAAGTGCTTAGAACATTGCTTTAAATAACCAGGCAAAAATATATGTTACTTTAAAACAATTTTGCTTCCTAATGCCATGGAGTTAAAGTTGAATTTGTTTCAGGATTTGGCAAGGCTGGTCCAAATAAATCATATACTTGTACATTTTTTAGAGCAACTTTCCATTTGGTTCTTAAGTGACTCACCATTTTGACACAGAGCAGCATTTCTGCAGATGAAAATGTGTACTGACTTTGACATGTGATTGCAAAAGGGTAGTCAAATGCCTCTCTATCTAGATCTTTTTACATTGAGCTCTATTCTTTAAAGATGTGAGATGTGTACAACTGAAATGGGATAAGATAAAGTGACCTTTTTCTATCTTCTCTTTCCTGAAAATAAATGAATGGTTACCAGAATGAATGTAACTATTCCATCCTCTTAAAACCACCCCTCCCTACATTTCATTCTGTCCAATTCCTAACACTCTTTTTGAAGGCTATTTCAAATGCTTCCAAGTACATGAGAGTTTTCCTTCTTCTGAAACTCATAAACACTTTTTACCTCATTTATGGCATGTATATTATATCCTTCATTATACTCATTTCTATAATGGAACTATATTGCATATAAACAGCATAGACTCTTTTATTAAAGATCTAAATTAGATCACTCAGTAATGATTCTGTGGATGAAAGTAACAAAAACTAGTTAATATAAGCTAAAAAATAAATGTATAAGAAGGATATTAGTTGATTTTAAAATTAATGTCAGAATTAGAGAACCAGGTGCCCAAAAGGACAAGAACTAGCATAGCATCAGTAAGTAGCAGGAAAAACTCAACAGTCTTTTCAATGAGAAGTTTTGGGTTACATGAGTCCTAAGGTGTGATCCTAAGAAGGGAAATTTATCTAGCTTGAAACATTTGCTCACCTCTCATCTGGGTTCCAGGGAGAGAGTACGGGAAAGGCAGCTTGGTTTGTAATCTCATCAAGACAGAAAAACATAAGCAGTTGTTTTTTTCCAAATATAAGTTCATTGTGCTCTCACCCACTGAAGGGGAATCATGACAGGCACCTGAAACATTCAAATGGTCACTACACTCACTTGTCAGATTTTAATTTGATTTCTATCTCTTGTCCCAAGCAGAGAATGGGAGCCTGAAGGAACTGCTCACTAAAGCAATTACTTTGATGGGTGTGTGTGGGGTGGCTGAGGGTAGTAAGGAAGTTGGAGTGGGTAATAAGCTGGTCAGTGTTAGAAAGGGAAGATTTTAAGAGGTCAAGATACAGTGGAGTTAGAAGGGAAGTGGAAAAAAAATCTTTGTTTATATCTTATATGTTATGTTCATATCTCAAGTTGGCTTTGAGGATACTCTAATGTAAAATCTAATAAGATTTCTTACTAGAGGAAAATCTTTGTTCACTAAGGAGAATAACACTATGTAATGAGAAAAATCAGAGTGGTTTCTTGCAAGACTAAATGATCAGATAATTCTATACCTAAAAACCTGAACACCAAAATGCTTGTGCCCTGTATGTGCAAAAAGGCCCTTTACTGTACCTTCTCCATGTAGCCTCTTAAATTCATTATGAGCCAGCTTTCCTGTGAAAATGAAATAGGACATCTAATGCAATGAATATTTAGCCTTAGATGACGGTTATCATCACAATTCTCTTTGAATCTGCTGACATGTGTTGCCTTATTTTTTTTAAACAACATTAATCATTAAAATACTTGGAGTTGCTCTTATCAAATTTACTTTACACATCAGGCAGGACTGGATGTTATGTACCTGGTTATAACATTTCATTATTTCTATGCATCTCCAGAGAAAGTTAAGCTTGAATAAAGCTGTCTAAGCCCCCGAAAGGCAATGTATCAATTTTTAAGGTCTTAAACAATGGACAAAGGTTGTTTCTAAAGAGAGCACTAACACACTCTTAGCTTAAACAATGGACAATTATATCTAGGGAATGCAGCTAATGTACCCTTCCCCTCAAAATAAAATATTTCCCTGTATAAAAATCCTGAGCAGATGAAATGGAAAGTATCTCTAGCTTTAAATATATATCTTGTTATGATGCCACTATCTTAAATACATGCAGAACTTAAGAGTGACGATAATACACTCTGACAGGCCACAATTATTTTTCTTCATGTTCTTAATTAAATGTATTGCCTGGCAAGCTTCCGACTGAGTGCCAAACAAAATACACATTTTACAAATGATTCCATATCATGCCAAGCATCGAATTTATACCCAGAGGAAGCTACAATTACTGAAACTATGATAAATTTTTAACATTCTCAGCCTGAAATGTGCTATATAATGAAGGCTTTTTAAATTGGGAAATACATTCAAAGGTTGTTTGCTGCCTTCATTTTCATAATGGGTTCTCAGGATCTCCTGTCAGCAAACTGTGTCATAAATCATTGAGTTCAGATGCTATGGAGAAAGATACCCAGAGGAGGGGAGGGTAGAGATTGGATGTATTTTAAAGAAACCAGAGGTCAGAGATCTTTAATAAACAGTGGTTACAATAATCATCAATCTATCTCCAAAAAATGAGGGCAGATCAAGCTCTGAAGTTCGGGGCCTGCCAATTAATCATAGAATTATAGGTTAGAAGGGATCATGGGAAAAGCTGCTTTCATCCAGCAATTTTGATACCATGGAAAATTTATTCAGGCAAGTGAAAAGGATATCTCTGAAATTTAATTACTGGTACAACATAAACCTGCCAGCCATTTCTTACACTGCCCTATCCTTGACTCTTACTCCTCTCCCTGACCTCACCCCATTTTTGGCACTTAGGCAATTCTCCCATTTTTCTCTTTTGATTACCACAAGAAATAAGAAGATGATACAGCTGACCAGTAACATCTCAACTACGTAGAGTTCTGGTTTAAAAAGAAAATACCAACTGGTGCCATGGACTCGTTTTGTTCTTTTAGGGACAGAGAATATCTGTGAAATGGTTTGGTATTTTCTGCCACTGATTAAAAACAAAACAAAGAGCTTAATTATATCTTTTGCATTTTATAGCTCTTAAATCTTTGATAACATAATATTATTGCCCTTTCCAAGTCCAAAAATTTCCCCTTCATCCTTTTTTTCCCCACTAGAATACATACCATGACAGTGTGGTTCACTTAATTCATGAAAACATCTAAAGCATATATTTCCCCCACTATAATAGTTAACACACTTAGCATTTTCTATGTTGTAGGCACTATTCCATACATTCTTACTAATTTAATCCTTATAATAATCCTATGAGTTCAGATTATTATTATCCCTATCCTAGAGATGAAGAAACTGAGGAACAGAGAGGTTAAATAATCTGGCTAAAGAGTCTGCTTTTAACCACTATGCAAACTGCCTCCCATAAAACACACTAAGATAAATTAAAGTATTTAAAAGATCAGTGTCTATAGATGGAGTTACTTTGAGTGCAATAGAGAGCAAAGACCAGGGTTAGATTTAGGTGCTGGGTGGTTAGGAGGTATACTAACAGTGACTTCCTTATACACAACAACTTCAAGAAACACAACCTAAATCTGTGTCCCAGCAAAATGGAAAACGTGTTACATTGCATAGACCTTTATTCAAGGTCACAGCAAATGGCTGAAATGATACCAATAGCTTATGGTGCCGGGGTTTTTTTTTCTTGAGATATTATTTCTTTGTATCTTACACCCAGGACCCTTCCTCCCTCTTTCTCTGCATTCTAAACCCTAAACTCAAAGTGCAGCCAATACACATGCTATGCCAGATAGGAGACTGCACATTTTGATGGTTATTTATAACAAATTTAATAGAACTTTTATTTGAGAGTCTTAGCTTTAGACATAGTTATTATTTTATTTTATTTATTTCTAAGACTGAAATTTAATGCTGCAATGTAGTAAAGTGAAATGAATACGGCTTTTGGAAAAAGATTTTTGTCTGCATCCCAGTAATGCCATATATCAACCAATTGCTTGGGTAAGTGACTTAGCTGGTCTGAACTTAACTTCTCATCACTAAAATGAGGATTGTGTTATCTGCCATATAGTTATGAGTAAATAAACCATATTTTACTCAGTATTTGGCACATAGTAGGTGTTCAGCAAATGTTAATTTTGCTTTCCCTTCTCCCGCTACAAATAATGCTATCTTATTTAAAACTTAGCTTTTGATTTCTTTATTTTGAAATCACAGTGCCTGCTGACAATAAAAACTAACTGGAGTAAATTGAGTTCTTTCTTACAACTGCTGACTGCATACTCTGTCTAGTCTTATCTATAGCATTTTTATTAAAATAAGGAATATAAAATATATGCATCCATAAACTGTGTGTATGTGTGCATGCCTGCGTGTATTTAAAGAATTAATGATTTAGCTCTGCAGTAGTCCCACCAGAATCTCTTTACTTACCATTGTGACATTAGATTCAAAAGCAAAAAGTCATTATCCCTGGAAGCCACCAAAAATGATGAGCTAAAAAGTGGTACTAGACTCAACCAAGGAAGAAAATGTTCCTCTACTTGTCAACCTGAAACTTTAATTAGGAAACCTTCTGCCTTTGGATGTTACTCTTTCTTGTAAATTGCACTTCTTATGTTTTGAAGACCCTAAAAAAGTGCTTGAAAATTGGCTAGTGAATAATAAATAACAAAAAACAATCATTCTGAGCAATTAGTATCCTGAGCAACCTTTGAGATTCAGGCCTGAAAAAGGTATTGCTCCATAAACGAGGGAAACTATTTGTCTGAACATTATTTTTCATTTCTGTTCTTCATGTTCCATATTAGTCAGAGTAGACTAACTTCTACAATAACAAAATATGTCAGTGACTTAACACAGTAAAGCTTATTCTTCCTTCACATCAGAATCAGGGTGGATTGTGGAGTGGTAGGCTGTGTACGACCACCGAGTCATTTAAGGACCAGGCTTCTTCTATTTAGGGGATCTTCCATCCCCTAAGACTACGGAGTCATCTTCTAGATCTATTGTATCCTGACATCTGACAATGAATGAGTATGGAGGATACTGATGAAGGTTATAAGAATCAGGAAAAGAGTTGGCGCACATCAGTCCCACCCACATTCCAGAACTCAGACATACAGACTGCAAAGAAGGCTGCAAAATATTTCTACTTGGGCCCGGGTAGGAAAAACACAACAGGGTTTTGTGAACTCTAGCATTGCCTCTGTACATATTTCCAGGGTTGCTAAAATCCTATATTTTATTTAATTTTTCATTTTAGCAACAAAAGGGTGTTTACCCTGTGAAAGGAACTTTGGAAGTCAGCAAGTAGTTGGGGGAAAATTGGGAAAAAAACAAGTCCTTTTACCAATACAGCTGAAATTATAAGACAGATACTCTGCCTGGGCTCAAGACCAATTTTATTTCTTGTTTTGAAATTATCACATGGAGATAGTCTGTTATTAAAAGCAAAAATTCCAGAACTCCAATTTGTGCATGGTGATGATAGTCTTTCACATTCAAAGTTTATTTGCTTATGAAACAAGTACAGGTCTTTAGAGATCTTTTTAGGGATCAGCCTGGGAGAATACTTTGAGTTAAGTTATTATTATTATTACGATTATTGTTGTTATTCTTGCTACTGCTGCTGTTGTCTGCTGTGCGTGTGTGAGTGTGTGTCCATGCATATGTGTGTAGGGAGTAGTGATAACATTCCTCAAATCCACAAGCTAGGCTTCTGCGAAAATCTAAGACATAAATATTTTTTCTGTTTTTCAGCCCTGAAATTCCACAGTTTATCCTCTATGTGTTAGTGTTGCATCAAATCCAAGATTGCTATAGAACTCAGAAAAAGATTTCACAGTGTACCCATCAGGATAAAAACAAACAAAAAAATAAAAAAACACCAGAAATCATTAAACACCTTGTTGGAAGTAGAATTAGAATAAAGGATTTCATTATAAAATTTCATTTGTTTTTAAGCTGTAGGAAAGTAGAAGTCATCTAGCCAGATAATTTTATTGTTGTCTTTAGTGAAACAGATATGCAACCTTCCCCAGTTTTCCCTAAGTGTGAAGATTTTGCTATTTTTCTATGGAACTCTGTACTGATACTATACATAATAAATTTTATGAGCGCTCTCTATGTTCTAGGCACTGTTATAATTGCTTAATTTTTACACTCAATTCTCATACCCAGGGCTGCTGCATAGAGTTGTGCAGGTTGTGCATGGCACAAATATAGGAGTTGCCATTCATATCATGGATACACCCATAATTGTGCACTTCACAACTTGTGCTGCCTTACATGTCCACTCTGCTTCTAAAATCTTTTCTCTCTACTCTATAAACCAGGAAACAGAACTTAAAAGCCCAAAGTTCCTTAACTTCTCTAAGGCCTATGAATACAGGTCTATCTGCCTTTCAAAGCCAGGAGTTTAAGTCATTACTAGTCTAGGAGCCAATTAAGAAAAACTCACATAGGGGAAAGCACTGTAGGTTTTCTGGCAGTAAGCATGTTAAAGCACTGAGATTCAATGAAGAGTTGTGAATCAGTGAAATGAACCTTAGAACTTTAACATTGGAAAAAAATTGTGGTTTATGGATCGAAGTTTGTTTATAGAAGTTGTACGGAAATGACCTGGCCTATTTTTGACTGATAAAATACATTGTTTTGACATCACACGTACAGATCACTGCCATCTAAGGCACATATACTCTTCAACCGGCAAGGGATTTCTTGCATTGACCTGAGGGGAAAATTAGAATTGGCAATATCAGGGATGCTGCTTCTCACTGCTCCCAATGTAACCCACAACCAGCCTCACTCTATTGATTATTTTGTTAATCCTTCTTTATGAAGTGTTCTTATATTACTTTCTTATTGCTTCTGCAACAAACGAACACAATTTTAGTGGTTTTAAACAACATAAACTTATTAACAGTTCGGGAGATCAGAAGTCTGGAATCAGTTTCACTAGGCTCAAGTCACAGTGTCAGCAGGGCTGGTACCTTCTGGAGGCTCTGAGGGAAGAATCTGTTTCATTGCCATTTTCAGCTTCCAGTGGCCGCCTGTATTCCTTGGTTTATGCCTACCACCTCCCTCCATCCTCAAAGTACATCACTTCAATCTCTGCTTCTGTCAGCACATTGCCTTCTCCTTTCTGATCTCTTGCCTCCCTCTTTAAAAGACTCCTCTGATTGAATCAGACCCTTCCAGACAATCCAGGATAATCCCCCCACCTCAATATGACTCAAATCATTATTCATTGACACCTTCTCAGAATATAATTGGAAATTTGTACTCAGCACCCACATATGAAAACAGGCCTTTTCTCGCCTTCCACACATTACTTCTCTGAGTGTGCACATTAATCAAAGCCAATGTACTGTAAATACAATTGCGCTCTCCGATCGTGGGAGTCCCTCCTTTTCCTGTTGGCAGTGGCCTCAGCATTAATCATGTACATGATCTCTTACAGAGCCTGGGCATTTTTTCCAGCTCCACCTTAAAACACTGTGATAATTGGCTCTCCTAGGCCCTTTTATACCAGACCAAATTTTATGGGCTTGGAAAATAACCCTTTCCAGTTTATGAAGCCTTCATTATTTAGCATTTAACCTCTCAAAGCCCACTGAATCACTTCTTGCTCTGATCACAGTGCAATATTATCATGAGAGTCAGATAAAGAAACATACACACACAGATAAAAGGGCCACTTGGGCAAGAACTATCATACTTAACAAATTGGGAACAGGATGGGTCATGGGCCTGATTTCCCACCAGCCTCAGGTCAGTTCACTTGTTGTTTGTGAGATGATGAGAACCTGCCAGCCAATCTTTGGCATGCTCTCCCTCCCCTGGATAGGTACAGTTGGAGTTTATTAAGTTTTAGGACACTCTGTAAAGACCACCATTTAAATTGATTTAGTCAGATTGAGTGTGACTTGAGACATACTGTTTTATGCATCTAGTTTTCATGTTAATGTGCCCTTACTGCTGTTCTCCACTGATTTAAATGTTTTATGGAATTATTTTATTGTGTGGTGCTTGAAAGCTTGTTTCATTCTTCAAGAAAAGGATATGATTTTTAAATGTGAATGACATATAATCAGGTCTAGTTTAGACACACACACACATCAGTTTTCACTTTCGTCCCACTGGCATGGCTAATACCCAGATATTGATCCCAAGTTATATGAAAGTGCATGCTTACATTTCTTAAATTAAAAGAAGTTAAAACTGTATCACTGTAAAACAAGGCACATGATCCATCTTCTCATCTGTATATGCTGGCCTTTCCCCAGAAAATCCCTTGCCTTAGCATTAAATTAGACTCACACTATTCAGGTATTTAGAACTACTTTTATATATGATTTGTCTGTCTGGTGGGAGGGTCACACATTGATATCAGAATGAACTATACTGAAAAGTCTATAACCTAGTTTAGAATTGTATGATTGATTTATTTCGTATTAAACCAGAATTACAATAAGAAAGGGATATAAAGGAAAGCAAGCTTAGACTTTCTTTTTTCTTTTCTCTTTCTCTCTCTGTTTTTGTTTCTTTTATATTCTCCAGACCTTTTTTTTTTGCTCTTTGTTAGAAGATGTGGGTTCTCTGGGGCTGCCACAGCAGCATGCCTCGGGTGACAATGTCAGGATATATTGGACCACAGCTCTTCCTACACCATTTTCTGCAGGGGGTATATTTCATTCAAGGACTACCAGTTCTCTCTCTCTCTCAAAATAGGCCTCAAGAGCCTCACAAAAATCTTCTGAAAATTTTAATGATGGCATGTGGACACAATGAAGCTGACTGAGATGGCAGACTTTCTCTCCTGCCTAGAACTCCTCCCCAAACCCCTTTTTGGAAAGTGTTCCTTGAAAGGTGAGACATTGGGACTCCAATTAAGTGGGGTTATTTCAGAAGAAAATCATAGGAAATGAGAAAACCAACAGCCACCTGATAAGATGGTCACTGAATAAACTCCAAATCCTTTTGCAGCTCTCAGGAGGAGGCTCTTAGAATTTAATTCTGTGGCTTATACTCTGGTGCTGAACAACTGTTGTTTTTTTGTTTTCCAGTGGGAGAAAATATGACATTTTCCCAGAAGGCTGAAATTATTAAGATTGCAACTGCTCCATGGATCAGTTCCAAAGCTAATATGCTTATGCCAGAAGCTGGCATTCTGAAGGCATTCCCACTTCATGTTGAGCTTTCAGTGCTTTACAACAACAAAACATTCATAGTTTTAGCCAAGTAGGTTGATTTGAGGCCTTCATTCAGTCTGCTCTGGCCTGCAGAGTAT
>JAQZBX010111285.1:0-10298 GCA_029593785.1 Cabassous unicinctus
AAAAAAAAAAAAAAAAAAAAAAGAGCCAGGGAGACACAGCCAGGACATGGCTCTGGGAGCTGGGCTTGACCAGAGCCCTTTTGAGTGCCAGCTAGTCAGCTCCAGCATCAAGCGGCCAGACACAGTCAGCAGCCCTGCGGCTACCCCTGCAGCCACCCCTGCAGCCTGAGGAAAGCTGCCTTCTTGGAGGGGTCTTGTACTGAAAACAAGTCTGACATGAAGTTGCTGGTTATTTTCCAGGGCTGTCGAAAGCAGCACAAACTGCTGTCTCAGATTCAGTTCATTCCTGGTCATTCCAGATCCAAAGGCTATTTTGGGCCACGCCACTCAGTGAACCACAAGATCTTGGCCAAACCCCAAATCCACTCAGTCATTCTGTCTGCCTCCTGGAATGGAATCACCCCTTCACCACACACACACACACACACATACACACACACGCGCGCGCGATTAGATGAAGCTTCACTTCCTGTGTCAGACTTTCCGCGTCTTATTGCCATATACCTGTTAAAGTGCCTCACCCAGAAGCAGCTTTACCCCCCCAACTACTCCCTCCCCCATCTTTAATGTATGTCATTTGTTTGTAATCACTATAATTAGCTATTGGTTTGTTCAATGCGTTGGGTAGCTAGAAAGGAGAGGTCTCTGTTGTTGATCAGGATTTTAATTAACATTTAGGGTTCAAAGCTTCTCTCTGGGCTGGATGGACAAGGATGTTTAGGTTTCTCGCTGGCATCCATTTCAACCTTGTCTGGCGTCCCTTGCCCTTTTTATGTCATCCTTGAGGAATAACCCATTTTTAAAATTCAATTCAACATCTTTATTCTGTGTCACACACTGTGTCAGAGACAGGTTACCAGTGTGGTTAAGGCAGTCCCTGTGCCGAAGGGGCTTGTAGTCTAGCAGAGGGAGCAGACGCCGCAAAACTGGCCATAGTTCAGGCAGTAAGAACCAAGTGCAATGAGGCCTCAGAGGAGGAAGCGATTTAGCGAGTCTGATGGGAGTGGGGTCGGCACGTGTGTGTGTGGGGAAGGGTCATGCATGGCTGCATAGAGAAGGTGACATATAAGCTGAACGTCATAGAAAAAGTACTTAACACATCCCTTTTTTTAACCTCTCATGCTACCTCACCCTCATCTAGGACCCCTGGTAGCTGGTGGACCCACAGTGCGGTTGGCAGTCTTTCCTGCCAATGCCTGAGTCCATGCCAGAGGGCTGGCGATGCTGAAGGGAGAGGAAGAGAAGCAGAGAAGCATGGTGCTGAGAGCTCACCTTCTCTTTCTCTCCCTAACTTTGTCCATTCCTTGTGTCAGTGTTCCCACCGAGGATCCCTCTGGGGAATCCCTTATCATCAGCCCTGAGGAGTTTGAGCGGATCAAGTGGGCATCCCACGTCCTGACCAGTGAAGAGCTCCAGGCCAAGGAGCAGGCCTTCAAGCTGGAGAAGGAATCCATCATGGTACACGGGTGGTGGAATAGAAATGTGCTGGGGAGAGCTCAGCTAGTTAGGGGAGCCTAAACAAGGAGTGAGTGTGTGCTTAGGGAAGGAATGTTGCAGGTTGATGTCAGTGAGAAATATCGGAGATGTGGGAGCAACTGGGGGGCAAGGGGAGGGGTGAAGTTGAAGGCAGACTGTGCCATTTGCTGGGTTCTGATGGCATGATGGGCTAAGGCAGACTCATATTGGGTCACCCGTGGTAGCCAGGCTAACAGCGGGGCACAGAGCACGGGGAATATTCCCTCACTGATCCAGCCTGGTCTCCCCTAGGACGCAGTGACAATGCGCAAGAAGATCATGAAACAGAAGGAAATGGTGTGGAAGAACAACAAGAAGCTCAATGACCTGGAGGAGGAGGCCAAAGAGAGGGCGCAGAACCTCCTGCAGAGAGCCAACAAGCTGCGGATGGAGCAGGAGGAGGAGCTCAAGGACATGAGCAAGGTGAGTACTGTGCATTTCTTCCCTCCCTCTGTGGACTCACCCCTCACTCCTTCCTTCCTTATTCTTTCCTCCTCTTGTTCTCACATTGCACAGCTTTGGCTCCATCTGGAGACGGGGCAAGGAGGGGTGAGGGGCGAGGGGCTGGTGGATAAGACCTGCACCTGCCACGGTAGTTGCTGTGATCAAAGGGAGGACTGGCTTTGCCATTTAGAAGCCGGGTGACCCTGAGCAAGTCACTTGCCTTCTCTGAACCTCAGTTTCTTCATTTGTAAATGAGGATGGAAAAGCTACTTAGAATTCTTGGTGGGATTAAATAAGCTAATATAGAGGAGAGCCTTTGTAAACTGTGGGCTGATAAATAAATATAAGGGTATTAATTTTTATCCTGCTCATTCAATTCTGGCCACATATGGTGGTCCAGGCAATTGGATTCTCTTTGAAGTGCCCAAAGTGCTTCCTTTAGTCCAAAGCACAAAGACCATAGGCTCATTTGAACTTGACTGAACTGATTTACATGTGGTTCATTTCCTGACCAAATGAAAAATGCTAACTCCCCAACCCCTTCATCTTCAAGTTCTGTCTCTCAGATTTAAATCTTCTCTACCTATATCTCTGTTTATTTTCCAAAGCTTTTACTTGGTTCTTATTGATAGGCCCATGTTTTTTTTAATCCCCTTTTGTGTCATATCAGGCCATTCCAGGTTAAAAATCCAGTGCCCTGGCCTCTGCAAGAATGCCTTATTTTCCCTGAGGAGTAGAACTGGGCTCTTAACTTGGGGTTCATGGATCCCTAACTAAGGGGGACCATGAACCTCTGAAGTTTTATGGAAATTTTCTGTGTGTGTGTGTGTATATATGTAAGTGAATTTTATTGGAGGAGAGGGCCCACAGCTTTCATCAAATTCCCAAAGAGTGATCCATGATCCCCAAAAGACAAAGACCAAACGAATGCCCTGAATGATGCTATTCTGGGCCTTTCCTCGCATAGGTGCTAGCACCTGGTAGGACTCAGTAAATGTTTGAGTTGAACTGGGCTTCTGAGCAGCCATGTATACCTCCAGCACACTCAGTAGTATTCTGAGGAGCAGATGTGGCTCAAGCGGTTGAGTGCCTGCCTCCCACATGGGAAGTCCCGTGTTCAGTTCCCGGTGCCTCCCTAAAACAAAAAACAAACAAGCAAACAAACAAAAAAACCAACTCAGGGGAGCCGATATGGTACAGTGGTTAAGTACTGGCTTCCCAGATAAGAGGTACTGAGGTCCCAGTTTCAATCCCCAGCCCCAGTACCTCAAAAAACAACAACAGTATTCTGCTCCCATTTCTGTCCTCTCGAACTTCCATACTTCCATACAGCACCCCTCCCTTGTGTTATCCCCAGATCTAGTGCCACAATTTCATCTCCACCCCCTAGATCATCCTCAATGCCAAGTGCCATGCCATCCGGGATGCCCAAATCCTGGAGAAGCAGCTGATCCAAAAAGAAATGGAAACAGAAGAGAAGCGATTGGATCAGATGATGGAAGTGGAGCGGCAGAAATCCATTCAAAGGCAGGAGGAGCTGGACAGGAAGAGGAGGGAGGAAAGAATCCGGTAAAGAGGCAGTTATGGGAGCTCCCTTTCTAAATCATTTCCATGTATCTTTAGGTCCAGGTAGACAGGCAAAGAGGGAAGAGATGAGATGAGAAATGATCATTCCCATCATCTAGTATTATCTCAAAGCCTTTATGAAGTGATTCTCGAATCATAGAACTTGTGAGAGCTTGAAGGTTAACCTTTGGAGATGATTTCCCAGATCGTAACAGGTGCTCCACAAGTTGGCCCCTGTTGGGCCTCATTTCTCATGACTTCCTGCCGTCCACTGCACACTGTTCCCCATGCCCCGGACACGGCGGGCCCTGTCACAAGTTCGTGCCTTTTGCTCTTCCCACTGCTTTGGACACCCTTCTCTTTCGTCTTCCCTCTGGAAAACACTTTCTCTTCCTTTATTCTGTAGCTTTGCTGTCACGCCCCTGAGAAACCTCCCTCAGCTCCCCGGGCAGGGTTGGTGGCTCCCTCCTCTGTGCCCTGCCACACGTTGTTTGTGCTCCACACCTCTTCTTGCACTTCCCGCATCTCTTTACATGTGCTTCCCTGACCCTCGTTGAGGACAGGGCCTCCTTCATTTTTGTGGCTCCAGAGTGGAACACAGTGTTTGCCCTGTAGTGGGTGCTAGGATGAATAAATTCAGTTCCCTCCATCTTGCAGGAAAGGACAAGTCCCAGGGAAGGTAAATTATAGAATCATAGTATTCTAGATTTAGAACATCAACTATAACGTGCAATGAGTGACCTCTGTAGTTAGTCCCCGTACCCCACTGGACGGCATTTCTCTCTCCCCAGCTGTGTGCTTGTTCTCTTGTCCCATTCATCTCCGTATTTCTAGCTAGATACCTGGTAGACTGTACTAGGCTCTTAATAAAAGTTTATTTAGTGACTAAGTGGCTGTCCATCTTCTGTCTAAACAGCTACAGCGACGGGACAATCTCTGCCTCACTAGGCAGCTCTAATGATTTGAAATGGACCTTAAAGTGAGTCCAAATCTGCTCCCATGTAACTTTTACGCAATAGTCCCATTTATTTCCTCTGGAGTCCTGAGGCCGTTCAGCTGCTCTATCTGAATGTAAATTTCATCCTCCCTCCCCTTGATTCCTATCCTAATCTGTTCTTCTCCCTTCTCCCATTCACTCATATATCAGGGAAGCCTATCTTCTCTGGATTCTTCTAGTCCTTTGACTTCCCCCAGCAACACTTAGGTAATACAGCAACACCAGTTCTCGAACCTGCTTTGGCTGCTGCTTGCTTTGGCCTGGGGCATTGCCTGAAGTGTTGGCTGGAGAGACTTCCTTAGGCTCAGCCCCTGTCCACCAGCAGCTGACAGTCTTACCACGTGAGATAATATATAAAAGCCTCACCAGACTAGGGAGGAGGCGTGGGAAGAATGGCTAAATTGGGTGATAGCAGAAGCCCTGGAGGCATTAGAATTCCTGGGCTTCTTAACTCTGTGAAGCTGGCAGGTCTCCTACCTACTATTACTCTGGGAAGACTTGGGGGAAGGTAGGATTTCTGTAGCTCTTTACATACTGGAAGGCAGAATGCATATCATTACGTGGGGTGCACTTTTGGGCACACACATGAAAAAAAGGAATTTCAAAAATAGTGAGTCCCAGAACCAGGGGCTCAGAAGAGAGAGTTGTCCTCGCCCTGGGGACACCCCAAGGAAGAGCTGCTGTGGTCTGGGTCTGTGAAGCTTATCGCTGTTTAGGGGGTATTTGTCAACTTGTTCTCACAATGCATCCCACCTTGGGGGCTTATTTGGGTGGCGGCTGGACCCTTGGTTTCTAAGACACTGCCGGCCTGTTTCCTCCCAGAGGAAGACGGCACATTGTGCAGCAGATGGAAAAGAACCAGGAGGAGCGATCTCTGCTTGCTGAGCAGCGGGAGCAGGAGAAGGAGCAGTTGCTGGAGTACATGGAGCAGCTCCAGGAGGAGGATCTAAGGGTAACAGGGCTGGACAGATAATGTTGAGCTCCACCAGCAATGACAACAAAGCCTTCCAGGATTTTGGGGTTCCAGGGTGTGGACCGATTTTGTGTCAGGCACATACTCGTTTCGCCTCACCACCACCAACTTTTTACTGCCATGTTAAACATTTATTTGTCCATGGCGCCATGCTGGGGGATGAGCAGTGATTTAGATGGGTACTGTCTCTGCCTCCCAGGGACTTGGAGTTCAAGACCGACACATCAATGTGGATGGACACATAAAGGAAATGTATGACTGCTTGCTTTGCATAAATAAATATAGGGATGTTTTATGGTCTTCCCTCAATTATCTAGGGAAATTATAGATGAACAGGAGCAGTGTCTTAGTTCCAGGCTCCCTGCTGTTACCTCGTTCAAATTAGGTAGTGTTCCAATGTTATTAATTGTGTTGAGAAGCCAAAACTTTCCCCCTACTCTTAGCCTAAATAGAATTAGTAGGCATATCCATTGCAAAAGAAGTGATTACATACCTGCTCAAACTAAATAGACTTTTAAAAAGCCTCTTCTATTTGCTTTATCTGTTCTGCTGCAATATACAAAAGCTCCTAACACAGTGTGGGACATGGCAGTCATTTGGAGCACTTATTCTTTTTTTCCCCCAAACTTTTTATTTTGAAATTTTCATGTGCTTACACAAAAAGTTGAAAGAATTGTACCACACCTATAAACCCTTCACCTAGATTTAACAATTGTTAACAATTTGCTTTAGTTGGTTGTTTCTTGTTAACCTATTTGAAAGTAAGTTACAGACATCTTGAAGCTTTACCATGAAAAGCTCTAGCCTGCGTCTCTGTAGAACAAGGACACTCTCATACAAGTCAACCATATCATCATATGCCCCAATAAATAGTCATTCAGTCCACATTCCAATTTATCCAGTGGTTCCAAAAATGTCTTTTCAGCTGTTTTCTTTTTTTTCCCAAATCAGGATCCAGCCAAGGGTCACACATTGCATTTATTTGTCTCTTTAGTTTGTTTTGATCTAGAAGAATTTCCTCTTTTGTTTGTGTAACACTGATTTTTTGAGATACCGGGCTAGTTGCCATGAAGAATTTGCCACACTCTGCATTTGTCTGTTTCCTCATGGTGCCATTTAATGTGTGGAACATGAATAGTTTTCTTTTCCTCCCCCTTCCCCATGTTTATGGATAATTGAGTTATCATCAGCCTTTGGTGGTGGTGAGTGACAAGGTGGGGGATACCCTGAGGGTCGCACAGGTGGGCAGACTTGTAATTATGAATGCTTCTCCGAGCACCTGTGATGTAAGGCATATGATGGTTGGAGAAGAAGATCACTTGGATAGTTAGGGAAGGAGAGGAGGCACGTGGCCTTGTGAATTGCTTGAGAAGGGGATGGATAGGGCCAAAAGACAGAGAAGTTGGGCCAAGCTAATT
Source organism: Cabassous unicinctus (assembly GCA_029593785.1). NCBI lineage: Eukaryota > Metazoa > Chordata > Mammalia > Cingulata > Chlamyphoridae > Cabassous > Cabassous unicinctus. The sequence continues at coordinate 6,914 of JAQZBX010111285.1, forward strand.
GTTTCTGGCTCAGGTGAGAAAGGGAAAATGTCAGGAAGTAGAGGCATGGGGCAGATATGCAGGGAAGGGAGTGAGAAATGAAGACTGGAAAACCCGACTAGATTGTGGGAAGTGGGAACTGGTGGGCTTACTGAGACTTGCAGGAGAAAGTTACAAATCTCAGTGAGTCAGCACCATTACATTGATGTTGTGTCATTGTCCTTTTGATATCCTTCAAGTAGGACTCCCTGAATCTCCTGGAGGTATTATTAGGCAATTTTAATATATTATAGAAACCTGTTCTCCCTAGCTTTTGACTTGCCTTATCTCAAGTGATGCAAGGTCAGCTTTCCCTTCCCTCCCCACCTTGCTAGCAAGATAGAGAAGGGTGAAAGGAGTTTATCTGGGGTTGCTCTGGAAGGGCTTCAAAGATGAGAAACAGGGACGGTCCTTTGGCTTCTTGGAAATGAAATGGACCAAAACAACAAAATAAATAAATAGGCAAAGAAGTAGGTAAAAAAACGAGTGATTGGATAGGTGTTAGATCAGAGGTAAGCAGCTTCTTTTGAGGGTCAGTGGGACTAAACAATGCCTGGGGCACCAATGCAAGCCTAAAACTGGTGGGAAGAAGTTAAAGGGTAAGAAGGAGTGAAAGTTGGAGTGACAAAAGGGAGGAAGCAGAGTGAGCAAAAAGTAAGTTTCCTTGATCAATTAGTATGTCCAGCTGAGAGCCTGGCTAAGCCTTCACAAATGGGTAGCATCATAAACCTTCCATTTACTTTCATCTGATTCCAAATATCCACTAAAGGCTTTTTAGGCCTAAGGACAGAGCATGGGGTTGCAAACTGGGTGAGAGATAGAATGCCGATGGTGATGGCTGTGACTAATGCACCAGATTGCCTTCTTGCCTGCTCCTAGGGAGAACATTCAAAACTGAAATGGACCTGGCTAAGAAGCAGATACTGCTCTGCTGATCTAGCTTAGAAGGCTTCCTGGAGGAAGGAGTCCTGAACTGAACATGAGCCAAGATGGGGGAGAGTCTGCCCAAGAGGAAGACATGGAGCAGAGTTGCCTTGGGTGATGAAGAAGGGCAGAAAGCTGGGCTGAGGAGGAGCTGGAAGGCCAGGGAGCAATTTAGTCTTTTGAGAAATGGAGGGAGCTGGAAACAGTGTGGAAGTTGGATGAGTCAATAGACAGAAGAATTTGAAGCAAGGACTTTGAGTTGGATATGGAGGTGATAGGGTGGTCAGCTATACCAGATTCCAATGCCCCTCCAATGCCCTGAGAATGTGATGGAGCTCAGAAGGGGTCTGATCATTGGGAGCTTTCCAAGTCTTGGGGCTGGGAAAGGCAAGGGGCTCCTGTCCTAAAAGGGGTCTTGCCACTCAATGTCACACTGGCACTCTGATCACCACCTGCCATTATGTTTCTCTGTATCTAAGACTTTTTTTTCTTCTGTTTCTCACATGCCACTTATATTGGCCCTGCCTTCCCTGCCTAATGTAGTAATAGTTTATTGAGTATTTGCTGTTTTCCTCACACTGAGCTACACGCAGTTGGGGAAGAGAGGAATTGTGATGTGTGTCCTCCAGCTGGGACAGAGTGAGCACATACGAAAAGAGTGGAGACCTGCAAGAGAATATATAATCAAATCTCAAGTTGGGTGGCGCCAACTCAAGTGCAGAGGAAATCCAGAGTGGAGAGATGACTGGAAGTTGGAGTAATCAAGTGAAATTTTCAGAGGAGGTCGGAACTTTAAGATAAACAGACAGGGTTTCAACATTCTGGCTCTGGAATTTATTAGTTGGCCCTGAGCAAATTACGTCAATTCTGGGCCTCAGTCTCCTCACCTGTACAAGACAGATAACAAGGCCTGTCTTTCAGGGTTTTGGGTGTATTTAGCTATTAGAGACAGTATATGCAAAGTGTCCAGTGATTAGAAAGTACTCAATTAGGGTAATACCTATTATTTTAATTATCACTATTGAATGGAAAACAACGTTTGGGTTTAAATAGGAGAAAGGAATTTAAGGCAGGAAGAAGGCAGTGTGAGTGAAGTCACAGAGTAGGATTTAGCATATGTGGGAGACACTGAGTACAATTTTAAGAACCTCCACTTCCTGAAAGTATATAGAGGTCAACAGTGTCGGGTGCTGCCGAGAAGTCAGGTCGGATGGAGCCTGGAAGGAGGCCATTTCTCTAGAGAGGTCACTGATGACCCTTGACAGAAGGGCTAGACTGCAGGCAGGCAGTGCATTTGTCTTTCTGCCTCCCTTTGAGTCTTTTCTTCCCAGGGGCCAGTATCCTTTTATCTTGTCTCCTTCTACTCTGAGTCTCTCTTCCTTTTACTGGCAGGACATGGAACGAAGGCACCAGGAAAAGTTGAAGATGCAAGCTGAGATTAAGCGTATCAATGACGAAAACCAGAAACGGAAAGCGGAGATGCTGGCTCAGGAGAAGCTGGCAGATCAGATGGTGATAGAGTTCACTAAGAAGAAGATGGTAGGGACCTGGTTTCTCATGCTGTGGGACTTCTGGCCAGGAATGGAATATCTGTCACCCGGAGAGTCTGGCCTAAGAACTAAGGAAATTCCAACAGAAAGACAGCCATGTCTTCTTTCTAAAATTTACATCCTTAATTCAGGGACCTGGCTTCTTTCTTCTCTTCATCTTGGCCAGTCTACTTGCTCATTAACAGAGGGTATCCTAGAAAGGAAACCCAAATTAGTGTTTTGTTATCCTCATTAACACCTTTGATTAGAAGTTGAGATGAGGATCATGTACAGGCAGGGAAGACAATTAAAACTATTGGTGGAAGCAAAGTTTTTGTGGATTCCTAGTGACCTGGGTAATTATATTCCCAGTAATCACGAGTCAGCTGCTCATGACTTTCCTGTGAAAACTCCCATTTTGGGCATCCTGACTTGGGTGCTAGAATCAGAAAAAGAAGCCCTCTCCCACCTCCCACCATAGGACCTATAGGAACAAAACCCCGTGGAGCAGAGAGCAAGCAGTATCCCCAAACAAGCACAGATGGATTATCTCACGAATGTGTAGACTCATTCTGAGGCAAAATTCAGTAATGAAATGATGGGGTTCTGTGGGAAACGGAAGGTAAAAGTTTGGATTGAGTAGATTTAGATTTATGTAGAGGAGGAAGCACTCAAGGTGGCGGGAAGATCATTAAACTCATGTTGTCAGTCTTGCCTCCCCTGCTGGTTTTGAAGTTCCATGATGTCAGAAACCACTTCGTGCTTCTCTGTGCTCTTCTACAGTAGTGAGTCTTAATGTGGGTATAGTTTGAAAAGGCATATTTGATATACCTATTTATTCCAAATGCAAACCACAGAAAATAAAACTCAATGATGCTTGGCTCTCATACTGGATGCCAAGTACAGAGGGGCAG
>JAQZBX010111286.1:0-10297 GCA_029593785.1 Cabassous unicinctus
GGGGGGGGGGGGGGTAAATAAATCTTTTTTAAAAAGCCACTAAAGGTATAGCTGGCAGAGCATTTCATTATAGATGTTATGGGTTTTGAGTTTTTAGAAACAGAAATCATGCAGGTGCTCCAAATTTCCATTTATTCCAGGGTTAGTAAAGTCGAGGAGAAAAGCCAGAATAGGGCATCATACCTAAAAGGCAAAATATGCATTAAGGTCCACTTAAGAATTAAACATTTCTATCAGAACTAACTCTTATGGCAGCCCTGATTTCTACTTACACAATTATAACTATGTCTAAGTACAATCACTTACCTTTCAAATAAGCCTCTTTGACCACTCCGCTATAACACTAATAGCTAACACTTATGCAGTGCTTAAGTGTCCCAAGCACTGTCCTAATAGTTCTTCGTATTGACTTGCCTAAGGCCACAAAGGAAGGAAGAAGCAGAGCCAGAATTTGAACCCAGATGGTCTGACTCCTGTACAATATAAATAAGCCATATAAATAAATTGTGGGAGGCAGTGCTTTTGGATGACATGAAACTGTAAGTTGTGCCCATGTATTAAACCATGAGCAAGTGGAACTTTTAATCATAACTATATCATTGTCAACTCCCGAGGCTTTTATTTTCCCTTCTGTTTCTGTGATCATGGATAATGCATTAATTTCTCTGAGCATCAGTTTTCTAACCAGCAAAATAAAAAAAATAAAAATAAATGCCTTCTTCACACGATATTGTGAGATATGATGCGAGGCATGTCAAAGCACTTTGCAAACTGTAACAGGTCAGACAAATGTTAGTTGCTATTATAATGATCAGACTTTTCATAATGTAATCTCTCTTTCTCCATGTTAGAGTGCTGGACAGTTCCATTAATTAGATGTGTTAGGAAAAGAATAAAATCTAAATAAAGTACCAAATACCAGAGTAGTTTGAAATTGTCTTCACATAATACTGATTAAACTAGCCATTGACAATGAAACACATTTTTGTAGGGCATTGTGTCAAAAAAGTCCATTTAGCTTGCCTAATTTATTCCACTAGAAAAAATATATAAAAACCTTTCAGATACTATTTGAAAGTAAGCTGTCATCCATTAAAACTAAAGTTGAATAGAAAAATTTTCAGAAATGCAATAGATTTGTCAAAAAGTCAAGTAATATTTCTTATCATTCATTAATGGTAAGATATTATAAAGCCCTGCACAGATTAGGATGCCTGCATAGAACAGAACTCTAAAATGCCATATATATCAGTCAGTACATGTAATAAGGCCTACTATGCAGGGAATAGAAGTGCTTCTGTGGAATGGTTTTTTGTTATTGTTGTTGTTGTTTTAAAAAAAAAACACCCTGTCCTAGTGGGGTTAATAATAAAAGGTACCATTTATAGAGCGTCTAATGTGGGTCAGGCATTGTACAAGGATATTACCTGTCAAATCTCACTTAATCCTTGCAATACAATAATCATATGAAATAGGCAGCGTTGTCCCAATTTTTCAGATGAGGAAACTAAGGGCAAACAGTAAGTCAATCACTGTAAGAAGTGAAGGAGCCAGAAGCCACACCAGGGCCCCCTACTTGCAGCACATGTTCTTTCCCCACATGGTCCAGAGTGCCCCAAACTTTCCAACCCTCTAAGATCAGAGGAGAGGGAATTAATGAATACCCCAGGCAGCCTAAAATATAGCCAAAAGTTGCCTGCATAGAGACACCTCAAACCTTGAAAATTCATGCACATTTTGCATTCTACTGTTAACATATTTGTTATTTTGTTATTTTTAGAATTCATTTTTTTCTCAAATCTTCTAGTGAAATTGACATACCAGAAATATGTACCAAATATATGCTGTGCCAGTTTGAATACATTACACCATCCAACCCACTGAAAAGACAGAGCATACATTTGGCCATCAACCAAAGCCCTGACAGAGTAACATGATCCACCAGGAGAAAGCTGTAAACAGAACACCTATTGCTCAAAGTGTAAACTGAGACTTCCTCAAGGAAGTGAAATTTGAGCCTGATTTTTAAAATGAGAAATTAGAAGTGGCTGAGGGAGAAGTATATATTCAAAATGAGAAGACTGACAGACACTAAGAAATGAAAGTGGGCTAAACAGTAGAGGTAAGTACTGAGCACTTGGGACAGAAGGGTTTATGCAGGGCAGTGGTTTTCAAACATTAGCAAAATAACCCGGAGGGCTTGTTAAGCAGATTGCTGGGCCCCGCCCCTAGAGTTTCTGATGGGGGGAGGATTTGCATTTCTAAGGAGTCCCAGCTGATACTGACACTGCTGGCTGGGTGCCAAGCCTGGGGTGCGGTCATCCATGCCTGCTGGAGTGGACCAGAGGGTTTCAATGATGAGATGGTAGATGAGCTATGTCCTGGCTTTCCATCTGCAGAGATACTGGGGGAGAAAGGAAAGATTCTGGGTGGAATCAGTAGCTTGAACAATGGTAATAAAATGAAAGATCTGGTTTGGCATGAATTGGGTTCCTGTTCAGAAGCTAGTGACGCGCTGAACTAAGGTGAAGGTCGTAAGTCAAGGGAGAGGAAAGAGGGCAGGGGACGTGGGAGATGGAGTAAAGGGTAAGAGAAGCTGGATCCAAACTTGCTGTGGACAAATATCAGCAGAAACTGACTATGGATTTTATCATAACAGGGCCAGAGAGAGAGAGGTGAAAAATGACTGAGGTTCTGAAGAGCAAGTACGTATGAGATACTGATTTCAATCTTGTAGAAAATAAAGGGGAAATTAGGAATGTATGCTCATTTGTAAGGGTGAGGAAAAACTGAGTTCAGTTTTGTGTACAAAGTTTCCAGTATCAAAAGATCATTCTAGTAGTTCTATTCTATAGTTAGGTTGACTCAAAGCCTATAAAAGCAAAAGTAAGTTTAAAAGTGAAACATAGATATGGATTTTAGAGTCATTTGCCTTTTGAAGAAAGCTCAAACTATGTGAGAAAATGGGTTCTCAGAAGGAATAAAAATACATAAAAACACGGTGCCTAAGCTGAAGTCATTAGACTCTCAAATATATATATGTGTGTATATATATGTCTAGTTATTAACAGATCAATGCATAGCCTTAGTTTTTAGCAGTGAGAAGTTAACTTAATATGACATACTTAAAAATTCCCCAGTTTGCCAAAATTGAAATGTTAATTTATTATTCACTGCCACATAGCGACACTCTCTCACCTTTTACCAAGTTCCTTGCACAAGCCATCTGGACACAAGTCGATGGTAGCCCATCTGTGTTCTCACATTCACAAATCCGAAACATTCTTTCTTGCTACACAAGAAACATACATATTTCTATTGCTCTCTTTAAAATAAAGGAAAATGGCATACACATACGGCTTTCCTGGATTTAAAAAAGTGTTATACCTTGTTAAAAATAATGAAAACCAATTATGTCTGATAATTAATAGCCTAACAAGTAGAAAAAAATTTTGGTTTCACATTTTAGACAACTCAGTGAGATCTACTTGACACATCAACTCTTCAAAATCTTGCTGCGTAAACATTTCCTTTAAACTAACAATGTCAACCAGGAGCAAAATAACTAAGACAGGAGAGCTGCTAATGTAACTACTGAGCATAGGAGGGGTTTTGGAGTGAGAGAGTCCTGGTTTGAGTACCATTTCCTTTCTGAATCACTTGAGACAAGTTACTCAATTTGACTAAGTAATCTGAGTACCTACCTCAATTGTCAAAAGGATAGACAGGTAGATTAATTAAACTGAAAGAGACCAAAAAATAGACAAAAAAATGGTTAGTTGATTTTTGACAAAGGTGCAAAGGCAACTCAAAGGAGAAAGGATGGTCTTTTCAACAAATGGCTCTGAAACAACTAGACATTTATATGGAAAAAACAATGCTTCCATCTATATCTAATACCTTATACAAAAATTAGCAAAATATATCATAGACCTAAATGTAAAATGTAAAGCTATCAAACTTTTAGAAGAAAACTTAGGAGAAAATCTTCATGACCTTGGTTAGGCAATGAGTTTTTCGTTACCGCATGAAAAACATAATCAATAAAAGATGAAATTGATAAACTGGACCTCATGAAAGTTTAAAAAAAAAAAAAAGTTTGCTCTGCAAAAGGCACTATTAAGAGAATGAAAAGACAAGCTATAGGTTGTAAGAAAATATTAACAAATCACACATCTGAAAAAGTACTTATATCCAGAATAATAAAGAACTCTCAATCCTCGAAAGTAAGAAAATGATCCACTTTTTAAAAAATGGGCAAGATTTAATATACTATTCACCAAATGGCAAAAAAGTACACAAAAAGATAATTAACATCATTAGTCATTAAAGAAATGTAAATTAAAATCACAGTAAGACACACACACACACATATATATATTAGAATGACTAAAATTAAAAAACAACACACATATGCACAACAATAGTAAGTGCTGATGAAGATGCAAAACAATTGAAATGCTCACACGTTGCTGCTGGGAAGGCGAAATTGTACAGTTACTCTGGAAAAGTTTAAGCATATATTTACTATATGACCTGTCAATCCGACTCCTAATTGTTCTCCCAAGAGAAATAAACTCTTATGTCCACAAAAAACCTAAACATGAATATTTAGAGTTGCATTACACATGTTGCCAAAAATTGGAAATGGCCTAAATATCCTTCAATGGATGAATGGATAAACTGTGTTGCATCCATACAATGGAATACTACTTAGCAATATAAAGGAATGAACTACAGATACATGCAACGTTGATGAATTCCAAATGCATTATTCTAAGTGGAAGAAACCAGATTCAAAAATTTACCTCCAATATAATTCCATTTATATAACAATCTTGAAAAAGCCAAACTATAGGTTTGGGGAACAGATCAGTAATTGCCAGAGGTTGGGTAGGGGGTAGGGTTTGACTACAAAAGGACAGCATGAGAGGATTTTCGGGGGGTGAGGGAAGTATTCTACAGACTGAGTGGGGTCCTGGTTACAAACTCCACATAAAAATGTTTAGTTTACGTAAATTTTAAAATAAATTTTAAGAACTATCAATTACATGAAATTATCACTATAAAAAAATTACCTACCTCAGAATTGTGAGGACTCAATGAAATGACGAATATAGCAGGCACAGCTCAGCCCACAGAGTAAGCGCTCAGTAAATTTTTTAAATTATTATGGTATTACTATGGTCACAGTATTTAATATATAATTCACATTCAAATCAAATCAATACATTTATCAAGGACCAATTACGTCCTTGGGACACAGGGTTAACTTCTACAGTAAATACAAGACATATATAGTGCCTCTACTCTCAAAAGCCTCAAGAACATAACATGGTTCTAGTTATATAATCTAAAAATGAATGTTAAAATTCAGTTATAAATTATTTAGGAGGAAAGTCAACACTAAATTATCAATACTAAAAGATAACCAAGGCAGATAATCCAAGATCATTTCCATGTGGTGGTTAAGTGTACTGGGATGATTGGTGAAATGTTCGTTTTTTGTTTTTCATCAGAGGCAGATTACCTTCCCCATTAGCTTCTGCTTAGGCCAATATTAAAATGGGTTGGTATTTCCTATGCATGCATCGTTGGATGGCAGCAGGAGGCCCAGGAGCATGACGGGTGGTAGGAGAAAGCAATCCTAGAATTAAACATTCTGTCATGCATAATCCACACTGAGAAAATGCAGACTTTATTAGTATCACTGAATACTCCAGTCCACTCAACATTGATGCGATAAGGGAAGCAGGGTAATAAAGACTTCCTGGTTAAAAACCCTACTGGAAGAAAGATGGCTTCAAAATCAACAACTGTATATATCTCATAATGAGGCAGCTTAATTTTGACATCCTGCCATGCTGGGGAACAAGCTATGGGACCCATAGCATAACCAAAAGTTAGCAACACACCGACTTCCACAGAAAAAAGACAACACTCAAGAAGTACATCAAAGACCCGAACCCTTTGGTGAAGACCCGAACCCTTTGGTGATTCTACTCTACTACAGTCTGCCATTCTTCATATCAATGATTTTCAACCGGTAGATGTAATGGATTGAATTGTATCCCCGAGTTTGGACATGTTCTTGTCTCGATCCACATTCTGGTGGTGTGGACTGATGTAAGTAAGACCTTTTCAGATGTTACTTCACTTAAGGTGTGACCCTTAACTCAATCAGGTTGGGCTTTAAACCAGATTACTGGAGACCTTTAGAAGCAGAAGAGAAAGGAAAAGACATTGCCAAGTGCACTGCCAAGTGACAGAAAAGCCAAGGACCAAGGATAGGCAGCAGCCAGCCCAGAATGCCACAGGTGTCCAGGAAAAAGCATCATCTTGCTGACGCCTGTATTTTGGACATCTCCTAGTCTCAAAACCGTGAGCCAATGAATTCTCACTGTTTAAGTCGATCCAAGGTATGGTATTTGTTTTAGCAGCTACGAAACTAAAACAGTGGGTCTTAAAATAAATCTAACGGGTCTCATCCAGCAGGTATTGTTTTAATGAAAAAGACGAGATACGGACAATAAAGAATAGAGTAAAGGAGAGTACAGTAGGGTAACATAGGATAGGATAGGATTATGGACAGATGAATGGACAGGATAAGGCAGACAGGTTTAGATTGACAGGAAAGGGAAGAAAAGGAAAACAGGAACACACACTGAAGAAAAAAGCAAGACACACAGAGAGAAGTAAAGGTTAAGTAAATATATCATACAAATTTATTGTGCATATGGTTGCGTGGGTCATAAGTAAAAATTATTTGAAAAACACTACTTTGAATCTTAACCTATGGTATAGTAACCTTTTATCTAAAACCACTTAAAAAGTGTGTTTCCATACTCTTCCAAAGGACAAGAATGCAATGGCATTCTTTCCAAGAATTTCTTTCCAAGAAATTCCAAGAATTTCTATTTCCAAGAAAAGGAATTATCTATCCAGCTTTATGTGACCAAGGCAGAATGGGAAAAAAATATAAAAAATGTTAAGACTGTTCTCTAAATTTGTATTAAATAAATAGGCCCGCAAAATATATCCACGATGTCAGCAATGTGAACTAAGACCTACCTCACTATGTAGCTTTTGCCGAACTGATAATATCACTGTACTGAAACAGTGAACTTCAGAGCAAGGGTCCAAAGAGTAACTCTATTCTGCTCCACTCCCAGTGCTAACAAACCAAGCTTATATGCTGAAAATGGCAATATATGGCAGCTCATGTACATTTTCTTCCTAATCCTATTTTCATTGATGGCTCCTCTCCAAATAAACAAACTCTCCCCAGAGAAGCCTCTTTTCCACATTGCTGCTGTAGCTGGGGTCCAGGCAGATGGGGACCTAAAAAAAGAGAACCTGAGTAAAGAAACGCACATATTCAGTACAACATAGTCAGGATCCAGAAAATGGCAGCCAGATGAAATCCTGAAGACCACAAATTCCATTATTCCTAAATTCCCTAGTATAGAGTGTTTGTATAATTTTAAAATAAAAGACATCCAGTATTCAGGACACCAATAATTCTGTTAACAGAAAGCCAAGTACATCAAAGAACATTCAATAGCAACCAAATAATATCAATAAAACAGGTTACCTTGCAAAGTGATCATCTAAAGAAAAACACGTGCTTGGAAAACAACTGAAACCTGAGAAAACAAAACAGGTGACAGATATCTAGGAAACAGTTAAAAATAAGTTAGTGCAAGTGCTTGAGAAATAAATATAAACCTCTTCAAACTACTAGGTTATTTAAATAAATTGTACAGTAAATAAAAGGTTTCTACAAAGCCTGACGTATTTATGTGCAGCACCCCTTTCAACTGATTTTGTAGACCCTTTAAAAAATAGCAGACTTTGGATCTTTTTTTTCCCTCTAATTACAAAGGTATCATATATTCATTATAGAATTTTCAGACAATATCCAAATAACTTAGAAAGTAAAAGTCCTTCATAGTTCCACTCCCCAGAGATAAGATTATTAATAACTGTTTATCCTTTGGGTTTTAAAAGAATATACCACTTAGTATTCATTATAGATTATATATAAAATTTTCATACAATTTTTTAAGAAAAATGGGATCATTCCACATATACAGTACTCTGTAATGTACTTTTTTTCACATACTGATACATCGTGGAAATCTTTTCCTGACAGTAGATATAACTCTACATCACTCTTTAATAGCTATAAAGTATTCCATCACATGGACAGACCACAATTGATTTAACCAGTCTCTTACTGATGGACATTTGGATTGTTTTCACTTATTTGCTATTAAAAACAATGCAGCAGTCACATCCTTCTACATATATTTGTACACTTGTAAAACTCTTTCTGTAGGCTGAATTCTTTGAAGTGGGTTTTTGCTTGAGATCAAAGAATATGCTAAACTTTTTCTGAATTATTCACTTAACTTTAATTCATACTATCAAAAAGTTTTGAGCAAGTGACAATCTCTCTTATTCCTTAGTTGTTTTAATTTTTATCTTTAATATTTTGGGGGGAATAATTTATTCTACTCAAAACTAATTGCTTAGGAATTTAATCAAAGAGGTATGTTTTAACACATTCCTGATCACTTACTAGAAAATATGCTTTGTCTATATTCTACATAAAAACATTCCAGTTAAGAAATTTCATGTATCCCCAAAATCATTCAAACCCCACATTAAACTTAGAAGTTCTTCTCAGACTCAAATAGATTCACTGTAATCAGTTTCCTATTTGTCTTCCAAAAAGAGAAAAAAACACAAGGATACCCATCATACATACAGCTTTAAAACCTAACACACACAAAAAAAAGCCTACAAAATTGCCGCTCCTAAATGACTGCATAAGAAATTCAAATACAAAAAGTCATGACATTCAGAGGCTGACTTCCAGTAAATCACCCAGGACACATTTCATGGCAAATAAAATACTTGCTAAGAAATATAGTTACCAGGGCAACCATAACTGACCTTTTATGTTTTATTTATCAATCATATTGCTGAATTATTCTTGTTCTTGGAAATGAAGGAGAAAAATGCATTATAAACAATGATAATTAATTAAGGGGCCCCTGCTCCACACTAGATCACTCCTGACAAATCTGTTTATCCAATAGACATGCTATTTGTTTCTTGATTCTTGTGTAGGCTAAGGACGTGGATGGCAGATCCCAAAGAGGCATTTACAAGTTACCTATATTAACATTACTTGATATTCTAGATGGATAAAATATTAATATGAGCATCAATTCTCAACAGGAAATCCAGAACGATATGGGAACTCTTTGCTACTGCATCATCACAATGCCTGGCACCTCGTAGGTACTCTCAGCATCCAGAATGAAAGAAAGAAGGAATAAATGCATGAACAAATAAATCCATCCATTGTTAACATGAGATAGTATATAAAAATAGAAATGCCAAACATTTCGCCACTTAAGATCAACATTTTACAAGCCCCAAATAATATTCTCATCTAACCAAATATCACTTCTACTTAGGAAAAAATACATAAACTTGTTATTAGCATCCTAGAATATGGCTATACCTCCTTGAACCTGGTAGATAGGAGGGAAAAAACTGGGAGAGAAAGAAAATGGTATAAAATTCCCAGTGTCCAATAAAGGAAATTAAGAGCATTTGCAATGAATGGGATTATTCATCATGCATATAAAGGAGGTAAGAAGGGTACAGAAAAGAGAGTCTTGGGTCGCAAGTCAGAAGGTCTGCAGCTTGGTCTTGGCTTTGTGCTTACTTAAGCGGCTTCACCTTTCTCAGTCTGTTTCCTCACTACAAGACGAGGTTAGTCTAGGTGCTCTCTGAAGGCCCTGCCCTCCCTCTGAAAGGGAAGGAAGCCATCAGGGACACCTCACTGCCTAACTCTCCATCTGGGAAAGAGCAACACTGACTGCTGCTCAGGCAAGGAGGGGCCGTCAGCAAGCACGGGGACTGGCTCACTACAGCACAGGCTCCCAAACTCAGCCAGGTGACCGCTGCAGTCTGGAATTCCACCTCTCCCTCCAGCTTCCTACCCTGCATCATTCTACCTCAGCATCAGTGCGCATGACGTGGGCTCCTGCTTTCCGAAGCAGCTCCTCCTTCACCCTTCCCACATACAGCCTTACCTCTATCCTTTTCTCAAGGCCTCTCCTATCACCTTCATCTCAGAAGAAAAACTCGTCTCCTTCCCCTCCTCCTCTCCATGCAAATGCCTCCTCCAGAGCCTCTTCATGGGGCTTGCTCCATCACTGATTAGCTCACTTCTTTATTTCAATCTCTGTACTACCTCTCATTTTATGGTATATAT
>JAQZBX010111287.1:0-10297 GCA_029593785.1 Cabassous unicinctus
TTTTTTTTTTTTTTTTTTTTTTTTTTTTTTACCATTGATGGGGGGTTATTAATATATTAATTTACATTACTGTCCATAGTTTGTTTTGGTTGAATTTTTGCTGAAATATCACCCTGGTATTGACATCTTGTAACATTATCTTACATTTGTTCTTTTTCAGAGCAAAATATTCTTATATATGCACTATTAACCATACTCATTTTTCACAAGAGGGTTTATTTCACAAAATGCTTCATTTTTTAGCATTTCTTCTTGTGATATACATGACCTTAGACATTCCCTTTCAACCACAATCATACCTATATATTAGTGCTGCTGATTACAAACACTATGATCCAGCAGCCCCTTTTTTTAATAATATATTTTTTATTTTTTAAAAGATACTTAATTTACATAAATGTTACACAAAAAATACAGGGATTCCCATATGCCCCACTCCCCACAGCCCCCCACACACCCCCACATAAGCATCCTTTATTAGTGTGGCACATTCATTGTAGTTGATAAACGCATGCTGGCACTTTGCCATTCAGCATGGACCATAGTTCACATTGTAGTCTACACTCTCTCCCACACAATTCCAGCAGCCCTTCTTGATAAAACACTTAGAACACTAGGAATAGAAGGAAACTTCCTCGACATGATAAAGGGCATATATGAAACACCCACAGGTAATATACTCGATGGTGGTAGACTAAAAGCTTTCCCTCTAAATCAGGAACAAGACAAGAATGCCCAAAGTTACCCGTTTTTTGACACTATTCTTTCCAAAGCAATTATGCAAGAAAAAGAAATAAAATCATCCAAATTGGAGAGGAAGAAGTAAAACTTTCCATCCTTGCGGATGGTATGATCCTATATACAGAAAATCTTGAAAAATCCACAACAAAACTAATAGGGCTAATAAATGAATTCAGCAAAGTGATGGGATACAAGATCAACGGTCAATATCAGTGTTGTTTTTTTACACAAGCAACAGACAGTTGGAAGAAGAAATCAGGAAAAAATTCCATTCACAATAGTAACTAAATGAATCAAATATCTAGGGATAAATCTAACCAAAGATGTAAAGGACACAGAAAACTACAAAACATTGCTTTAAAAAATCAAAGAAGAGCTAAGTAAATGGAAGGACATTCCTTTTTCATGGATTGGAAGACTAAAAATCCTTAAGATATCAATCCTATCCAAAGCAATTTATATATTCAATGAAATCCCAATAAAAATTCCAAGAGCCTTCATTGCACAAATGGAAGAGCCAATCATTAAATTTATATGGAAGGGTAAGGGGCCCCCAGTCGTGAAAGCCATCTTGAAAAAGAAGAATGAAGTTGGCGGACTCACACTTCACCATCTTAAATCTTGCTACAAAGCCACAGTACTCAAAACAGCATGGTACCAGCCCAAGGACCAACATATAAACCAATAGAAGAGAATTCATAATACAATTATAAAAATGTGCTGTCAGCATCCATCAACTGATGAATGGACAAATAATGTGTGTTATATACATAAAATGGAATATTATTCAGCCATAAAAATGAAAGAAGTCTGATACATGTGACAACCTGGATGAGCCTTGAGGACCTCCTGTTGAGTGAAATAAGCCAAACATAAATGGACAATTACTGTATGATCTCACTGATATGAAACAATTAGAATAAGCAAAGTCATAGATTCAGAATCTAGAATATAGGTTACCAGGGAACTGGGTGAGGATAGGGAATGAGAAGTTAAGGCTTAAAATGTACAGGATTCCTATTTGGAATGATGGGAATGTTTTGGTAATGGATAGTGGTGATGGTAGTACAACATTGTGAATGCAGTTAACAGCACTGAAATATATTTATCTGAATATGATTAAAAGGGGAAATGTTAGATTGTATATATGGCAACAGAATAAAATGTTTTTAAAAATCCAAGGAACTACACTACACAGTGAACCCTAAGTTAAATCATGGGCAGTAATTAATAGTACAATTATAAATGTGCTACCATCAATTGTAACAAATTTTCCAAACCAATGCAAGGTGTTGGTGGTGGGGTGGTCTATGGGAATCCTGTATTTTATGTACTATTGTTCTGTAAGCCACAACGTCTCTATTAAAATAAAAAAAGTATGTTCATAGCATCTGAGAAATACTGTCTATTCAGTAAACATTGTAGTTATTTGTGTACATTTGTCTCTCCTACCTGTAATTCTGAATTCTCTGTATTGTTTGTACATTTTCAAATTATCCTTTCACTACACTTAGGGTCTTCCACATAGTAAATAAATATGAGTTGAATGGAGTCATTCATTCAAAAAATCTTAGGAAATTGACATCTCTAAAGTTGGACCTTTTAAATTATAGGGCCTATTTAAGTGCAGGAATGATTCGTGATAAAATATCTAGTGCCAGCATGTATTTTCTATGGCCTGCTAACTCTGTTGGTTAGATTGTGACTAATGAGGTCTAGGTAATGATTTCATTTGCTAAAAGTCTAATTAGCTTTGATCTGATCTCTGGGCCCAGATTGTATCCCCAAATCCAGCCAGTCATGTCACAAATGTACTCTCTTGGCCAAGAAGGAGAAGATGCATCCCTCAAAACTATCAAGTATAATTTTTAACTTCAGATTGTGTAGTATCATCTTCATATTTACTAAAAAAAGATTATGTTGCCATGAATTATACTCAAAATTTCCTTAGCTAGAGGTCTATGAATATTTTCTTTTTCAAATATAACCTTTTTTCCCAATTTAATCTATTCCAATCTTTCTGCAATTTTGTAGTTCTGACATTTGTCTACATAAAATTTTTGTCTCTAATGTTTGTCTTAGGGCCTTTATTCTCTTTTTATTGATATACTTCCATGTGTCTTAGGAAAGAGTATTCCATACTCTTCTGTTCTACCACACTGAATTACTAGCCAGTTAGTGTTTGATCCCTGATTGGGATCATAGTCAGATTCCCACTTCTGTGTGATTATAAATGCTTTTTGCTAATGATACTCTCAGAAGATAGAGATTCTGATCTTTATCATGGACTTTCAAGCACCTGTACATGGCCTGCAACTTGTATGTGCTTAGTAAGTACTGGTTCACTGATGCTGTTACCAGAATTCCCTTGCTGAGTAGCCGTGGTGCATGGGGTCTCTCTAAGAGGTGATGATAGCCCTCACAGAAATGTGTTATCACTTAGGAAAATGTGTTCTCATTATAATTTGATGATAGTAAAGTGTTTACCTAGTTCTTGCTGTGAATATGGACAATTATTGCTATCCTAACAGGTCTAACAGTTTGTGTTAGTGAGTGAGCATATATTTCAGTGAAACAATTGAGACTGCTCTAAAGTACTGAGTATTGAAGTGCAATATCTGTTTACTTAAGGGAGAAGATAGTTTAATTCACTTTTTCTCCTGTTTATTTTATCTTTCCTTCTGTAGGAACCCAGTCTATACCTATATCTGTATAATATTTCTTTGCAGTAGTTTCCTGAGAGATTTTTGCAAAGATTTGATCGAGGTCTTGTCCATTTCCACAGATTCTTACAATTTATGATCTCTAACCATTTAGAGTACTATGGTTAAACAAGCTAGGAACATTGGAAACCATGTAGAGATCATCCATTTCAGTTGAAAGATATTTGTAAGGCTAAGACCTTGGTAAGACCAATTTCACTGAAATGTGGATGAAGAACCAACCTGAATATAGTAAAACCTGAGAGACTTTACTATGCAGAGGAATGGAGAAATCAGGCACTTGTTATGGATAGGTATATTGTCAAGTGGGGCTTTTTAAAAAGGATGAAAGAAGCTAAAGCTTGTATGCCTATTGGTGTCATTCACAAAATGGACATGCTACATTTCTGGTGTATCTTCTGCCTTTGGTCCGACTTGGTTGGAGCAATCAAGGATGGCCTGTTTTGAAACTCAAGTGGGAAGTACATGCTGGCCAACCAGAGCTTATATACCACATGAGAGCAATTTGTTGAAGTTTCCAAATAATGTAGTTACTTCTCTGCAGGGCTTTGGTGACCTACCTAAAAACTTGATAGTGATAAACTGTTTCAGGCAGAGGTCTTAGGTTAAGGCAACAGAAGCCTACTCTGGCTGATTTAAGCAAACAAATAATTTTTTGACAGGATGTTTATGGCTTACAGAATTTCCAGAGGTCTCAGTTTACACAAAAAACAGGTACAGGGGATGCTAGGCAGCAGCCAAACCAGAAACAAAAACATACCACAGAAGCAGCTCAGTAAGCACACCACACTACTGCAGCCATCCCAAACACTGTTTGCTGTTGCCACTGTTGGACAGTGAACATGGCTGCCACTAGTAAATGGGTACAGCTGCCACAACATGCCACTGTTGTGATTTTTTGTGCCACTAGCTCCTGATTTAAGGCCATTTGAGCCCTAAGCCAGTTTCCCCTACCATATTTGGGCAAGTGAGTATTTGGCCTTCTGTGTCTTATAGTTGGAAGTGAAATCTGCCTCCCACCAACATTCACAAGTTAAGGAATTCATTTTTATGACCCCTACTGGATCATAAGCCATAATTTAAAATATATTTATTTAAACTATCCTGCATTTAGTTTAGTTTTACCTACTTCATAAGCCTCATTTCTTTCTAATATCCTTCTCATTCATTATATCCAGCCCCTCTAAACAGAATTCTATTTCTTCCCGTATACCAGGATGTTTCCTGTGTTGTGGCTGTTGTGTATGCTGTATTTCCTTCCTGATATATTCTTCTCCCTGTTTTCCATAGGATTGATTCCTTTTCATCTTTCTGTTTCAACCTAAATATTTCTCCTTCATGAGTAAAAGTCCTTGACTAACCCTATCTAATGTGCCCATCTCCCATTTATTCTGCTTCAATATTCTATTTTTTTTTCTTAGCACTTAAGAAAACTTACAATTATCTTATTTCTTTTCTTATTTTTCACTATCTACCTCTTGATAATTAGAGTTCATATCTGTTTTATGCCTTTTATTCTAGGTGCCAGAATAGATGCTTAGTCAGTATTTGTTAAAAGAATGTCTCTGGAGTACCCTGAACACAATAAAACATTGTACCAATATAACATATTATAATGATCAACACTACTATATCCTAGCTTCATAAGTTTTATTGTGTGAATTGGCAAGCTATTTTATTTCCTTAATTTACCACCTTCATACAATTGCTTGATTTTATAATTGACTTGCTAATGGGTGGAGGATATTCAAAATCTGGGTAAAAAAGAAAACACGTAATGTAGAGGTATTATATATATGGACTCATGGGTAACGCCTGAAGCTATAGAATACAGAAAAATTGGTTATAGCTGAGTTAAATTGACATAATCTTCCTAGAGAAAAAGTCAGCAGGGAATATTCAGGGGCCAAGGTAGATGCTGAAGCATGATGGGATGCAAAGAACATTAATTTACTGAATTCAATGGATCAGAGTCTTAACATTTACATAGAGCCTTATAATAGAGTCAGCTATGGAGAAGCTTCTGTGTGCAGTTATGCACATATATGTGTTTTTATTTTCAGTGCCAGACACATAATGCAGCCCAATGTAAAGATTTGTCTTCTGTTGTAGAAGCAATATTACACATATTATTCTTATGACTTAGCCTGTAGCAATCAGTACAGAAAAGCAAAGGAACACAGCAACATCTTTTAAATGTACACAAAATTGTTTGGAATTTAGCTGTTTCAAGAATGTACAATCCAGAAATAGTGAGCCACTTTCAATCTGATATGCCAAAACTTAAGTAATTTTCTAAAATATGTGTTTGGAAATTTCTGAAGAAAATAATGTATAAGCAATAACTCATATGCAGGATATATTCATTATACAATATGAAAGAGAAGCTAATTTGAGCTATTAGAATCACAAAATCATGATTTCTCGTACCTAATATAGAGCTGTTTGTTTCTGCTCTTGGTGCTTCTACTTTTTATAAATTCTTTATTTTTTCAGACGCTTAGAGCATTTTGACTTATAGACATGGAAAAGATCTTTACAAGTTACCTGTGCATGGCTCTGGCTCTGACTCTAGCTCCAGACAGGACTCTAACAAATGGGCTAATTCCTGTCTTCTTACCTTGAAAGAATAATGGCTAAAGATACTATGGTCTGCCTCTGTTACACCATCCAATATTTAAAAGTTGTCTCTATTTATCATTGCAAATGTATATTTGTAATAGTCAAAGAGAAAATTCATTACTCTTTACTTCCTAATATGTGTGTTTTTTCCCCAGATATTTCCGTCTTTACCCCAATGTGGTCTTATGCAGTAGCCAAGCCTTTTCCACAGTTCTGTGGGGTGTGATTGAGTAGTGGAGATGGTTTATGGATTAGGTATATTCTTTAGTGGCTTCCTCCCTTTTGTTGTTCTTTGAACATTTTCTACCTCATGAATCCTCTCCAACTAGATGGCAATATGAGAATTAAAGTAATCTGTTTTGCTTTTTACTGCCATATTTTCATACTGGCTTGAGGGCTATATGTAGATTTTACAAATCTGTGATGCATTTGTTTACATTACTATTGTTCGGTGAGAACTAATTAAATAAAGAGGGAATGTCCCAAAGATAGAGTGATTCAAATCACTTGACAGGTTTCTTTTGTGATAGGGGTAGCAATTCAATGATCATAGAACCTATAAAACCTAAGTGTGTGGTGGTAGGTATGCTCTGAGATGGACCCATCTTTTCCGTCTTTCCTTCTCTACCATTCAATTCCTTCACCAGCAGATGCTAGTCTAGATTCTAGAGAAGAGAGTAGTGTGGTGCTAATAAATAGTGAGCTAAGGTGTAAGGAAATCCCAAATAGCCAAAGAAAGCTCATTTGGCCCCTGTATCATCTAACTGTTAGGATTATCCACCAATAGTCATTTACCTATGTCATTGATATGAGTATATGGAAGTCAAGTTCTTCTTTTTTTTATAACATAGTGGTTGAGAGCATGGGTTAAGTTCAGATTCCAAATCCATGATTTGCCAGATGTGCGCTCTGGATAAACTACTTAACCTAGCCACAGCCCAATTATTCACATTAGCTGTGAAATAGGAATTATAACAGTACCTACCTCACACATTTAATTTTTGTGATAAAAATTTAATGAGTTTACATCTGAAAAGCACATAGGATAGTGCATGTTACATAGTAAATGTTCAGTAAATATGAACTATCTTTACCTATACTTATATTTTATTTGTGAAATCAAATTACTTTATCATTTTGCAACAGGGCTGTGTAAGGGGAAACCAGCATCATGTCCTGCATCTGTCAGATTATTTATTATCCTATATCTACATTGCTGTACTTAAATACCAACATCAAATTGTGCTATTTTAAAGCACAGTTAAATGTGGTCACTGTCATATTCAATGTACATAATTTAAATGACCTCATTTCTCTTTTTATCTAAATTTGAAATCCAAATGGCTGTTGTTTTATTTTACTTTTTGTTAAATACATATGTAATAAAAGAAACATATGAGATTTCCAATTGGGAAATACAGCAGTGATGAGAAGAATTGTATCATATGTATTTTAAGTGGCATTTTTTGTTGTTGTTAAAATTTTTTTTTTTTTGAGGGGGGGTTGTTTCTGTCCCCACCCAAACTGAAATTTAGACCTGGATCTGCTGTGGGTCTTTTGGAAAACTGCACCATTACAAAATGTGGAATACTTCCAGAACACTATTATTGTTATTATTATCATTATTGTTATTTTACTAAAAGTTATATTTTAAGTTTTGCTGGGTTAAAAGTACCTATTTAAGTTGATATAGAAAATCTTAGAATAATTTAGCACAATTTCTTACTTAAGTTTTAATAAAACAAAAAAGGATTTGTGTTTTAGAGGCTTGCAGACCTGGCTATTATGTCAAATATACTTTTAAATGCATTCATATTGTTATTTGTTGATTATTCCATGTGTCCATTATCTGCCAACAACTATGCTAATTGTTGATGGTACAGAGGGAATAAAACATAATTACATGGAAGTATGATGACATGAAAACATTAACAATAAGTGGATTGAGTCCTATATTTCAGGTATTCACAGGGTATTAGGAAAGTACAGAGGACAAAACCTAAGAGCCCTGCAAGGGGTGGCAGTGGAGGCAAAGGATGTAAAAAATAATTCTGAGTTAAAGGTGATGCTTGAGCTGAGAATTTAAGGATATTTGGGACAAAGTAAGGGGATTGAAGGAAAATATAAAGGCATTCTAGGCAAAGGAAACTGTATGCAGCAAGGCAGGGAGGCAAGAGAGCATGGCACTTTGGAGGTACCAGCAAGAAGGCCATTTTGGTATGAGGAAAGGAAGCATTTCAGGACATGGCTAGCACCAAGTCTTCAGATTATGTAGATACCAGTCCCTGAAGGTTCTTATAAGGCAGTTAAGGATTTTGACCTACGTTCTGAAGGCAAGAAGGAATCATGAAAAGTTTCATTTTCATATTTGCAGATTAGAAAAATTACCCTGCCAGCAAAGTTGAAGACAGATAGGAAAAGAGCTTTATTAGAGGAAGGAAAACCAATTAGGAGGCAATTATTATAGAGAGTATTATGAGTTAAGGCAGTGAATATGAGGATGGAAAGTGGGTTGAGAATTATTTAGAAGGTAAAATTGACAGGACTTAGTGACTGATGTCAGTCTGAGTGAAGAGAGAGTTGGTAATTATTTCCAAAGCTGAGAATAGTGGTGCTGGCCTCCTCTGAAAAGGGGGGACATAGGAGAAGGATCAAGAGACATGGGAAATTTCTTTTTAGTCAAAGGTTGAATTTCACATATGGGGCTTCCCATATGTCATGCGATTTCCTAGTAGCAGTAGCTGGTTGGCTGATGGAAACCCAGATTTAAAATTCTGGAACTATAACTAGAACGTAAAAAGAAGGATGATATCAACCTATGTAAGATTGTTTACTTTGAGCATATATATGGTCAAACAGTATGTGGTGAAGGTATGCGTTTTGAGTAAAAATAAGTAGGAAAAAATAAGAGCTAAAGATGGAAACCTCAGAAAATACCAATGTGTAAGGTGCCAGAAAAATGTAGACTCCAAAAGATTCTTGAGAGATAGTGGTATAAAAAGAGAGGTTGGGGAGGAAAAGAAAAGCCATCAAAACTAAAAGCAAGAGATATTAAGACAGAGAGACCTTAATACATACATAGGAAATGTCTGAAAAGTACATGCCAAATTGTCAGTAGTGGCAAGGTCTGGGATGTGAGGTTGAGAAGAATGTCAAAAGAACTGGGAATTTTAATTTATTAACCCCAAACCCTTTCGTATTGTTGGAATTTTTAAAATAAAAATATGTTATGCCTCTCTGTACTATTTTTGTAACTACTTAGCTGATAATTACTTCAAAACAAAAAGTTTAAAAAGTAATTTTAAGATGCAGGTTATATTCAGTTGGAAGTATAAAATAAATCGATCAAATAAGTTTAATCAGAACAGAAAAAAGAGGGAAAGGGCAATATGGAATGGTCAACAATGTCATACTACAGATAGGTCAAAGAAGATAAGGACTGACAGAAGCTTTTTTGCTTGGTATTTAGATTTTGTCACAAGTGACCTTATTAAAAGCAGTTTTAATGAAAGGCTAAGGGCAGAAGCTTGTCTGTAGTTGTTGGGAAGTGGATAGTGAGGACATGAAAAGGTGGCAAGAGAAGAAATTTGACTGTGAAGGAAGAGAAAGATACTAGAAAGGGATTTAGAGTCCAAGGTGAGCAAAATATTTTCTCAAGTTCCTTATGGTGGCAAAACAACCCATCCTAGCTACCTTAGCCATAAAGGTTTATTGCAAGCCACCCAAGAAAGTAAAGTAGCATGGGTAGTTGACTTAGCCCCCAGTCATTTTATTTTTTTTATTTTTATTTTTTTAAAGATTTGTTTATTTACTTTATCCATTTTAAACCCCCCCAATCCATTTGCTATTTTGTGTCCATTTGCTGGGCAATTCTCTGTTGTCTGTTTCCTGCCATCTCTTCTCATCCTCCTCCTCCAGTCTTCACCAGGATTCGGTCCTGGAGACCCCCGATGTAGGAGAGAGGTGTTCTAGCCATCTGCGCCACCTCGGCTCTTGGTTTTCGGAGCTTTCGGAGCATCTCGTCTTGTCTTTCCCCTGCGCCTCTCTCCTGTTACGTCATCATCTTGCTGCCTGGCTCCCAGGGCCTGGTGGCTCACCGGCACACAGAGCCTGGCAGCCCATGCGCCTTCTAAATATATTTTTTATTTTACCGGGAGGTCCTGGGGATCGAACCCAGGTCCTTCCATATGGCAGACGGACGCCCAACCATT
>JAQZBX010111288.1:0-10300 GCA_029593785.1 Cabassous unicinctus
ACTGAACAACACACTCCTAAGTATTAGGTGGGTCAAAGAAGAAATTGCAAGTGAAATCAGTAAATATATTGAGACAAATGAAAATGAGAACACAAAGTATTAAAACTTATGGGATACAGTGAAGGCAGTCTTGAGAGGGAAATTTATAGCCCTAAATGCCTATATTAAAAAACAAGAAAGAGCTAAACTCAAAGATTTAACTGAACAACTAGAGAAACTAGAAAAAGAACAGCAAATCAACCCCAAAGCAAGCAGAAGGAAAGAAATAATGAAGATTAGAGAAGAAATAAATGAAAATGAGAACAGAAAAACAATAGTGAAAATCAACAAAACAAAAAGCTGGTTCTTTGAGAAGATCAATAAAATTGACATTCCCCTCGCTAGACTAACAAAGAAAAAAGAAGATGCAAATAAACACAAGCAGAAATGAAAGGGGGAAATTACAAATGACCTCACAGAGATAAAAAGAATCATAAGAGGATACTATGAGAATCTATATGCCAACAAACAAGACAACCTAGATGAAATGGACAAATTTCTAGAAATGCACAACCAACATACACTGACGCTACAAGAAATACAAGAACTTAACAAACTAACCACAATTAAGGAGATTGAATTCATCATCAAAAATCTCCCAGGAAAGAAAAATCCAGGACCAGATGGCTTCACAGGTGAATTCTAGTAAGCATTTCAAAAAGAATTAACATCAATCCTGTTTAAACTCTTCCAAAAAATTGAAGAGGAGGGAAAATTACCCAACACATTTTATGAAGCCAACATCACCCTAATACCAAAGCCAGATAAAGATTCTACAAGAAAAGAAAATTACAGACCAATCTCTCTAATGAACATAGATGCAAAAATTCTCAGCATAATACTTGCAAATCGAATTCAACATCATATCAAAAGACTTATACATCACAACCAAGTGAGATTTACTACTGGTATGCAAGGCTGTTTCAGCATAAGAAAAACAATCATTGTAATACACCACATTAACAAATGGAAGGGAAAAAACCACATGATCATCTCAATAGGTGCAGAAAAGGCATTCAACAAATTCCAACATCGTGTTTTGATAAAAATATTTCAAAGGATAGGAATAAAAGGAAAATTCCTGAATATGATAAAAGGCATATATGAAAAAGCCACAGTCAACATCATACTCCATGGGGAAAGGTGGAAAGCTTTCCCTCTAAGATCAGGAACAAGACAAGGATGACCACTGTCACCATTGTTATTCAACATTGTACTAGAAGTTCTAGCTAGGGCAATTAGAAAAGACAAAAAAATTAAAGGCATCCAAATAAGAAAAGAGGAAGTAAAACTCTCACTGTTTGTGGATGACATGATTCTGTATTTAGAAAATCCTGAAGTATCCACAACAAAGTTACTTGAACTAATAAATGAGTTCAGCAAAGTGGCAGGATACAAGATCAACATGCAAAAATCAGTAATGTTTTTGTACACTAGTACTGAACAACCTGAGGAGGAAATCAGGAGGAAAATTCCATTTTCAATAGCAACAAAAATACTCATATACCTAGGAGTTAATTTAACCAAAGAAACACAGGACCTATATGCAGAAAACTACAAAACAA
Source organism: Cabassous unicinctus (assembly GCA_029593785.1). Taxonomy (NCBI): domain Eukaryota; kingdom Metazoa; phylum Chordata; class Mammalia; order Cingulata; family Chlamyphoridae; genus Cabassous; species Cabassous unicinctus. The sequence goes on from JAQZBX010111288.1 coordinate 1,605, forward strand.
TGGTAAAAGAAATTTTAAAAGACCTAAACAAATGGAAAGACATTCTGTGTTCATGGATTGGAAGAATAAATACCGTGATGATGTCAATCTTGCCCAAACTTATTTATAGATTCAATGCAATACCAATCAAAATCCCAACAGCTTCCTTTACAGAATTAGAGAAGGTAATTAACAAATTCTTCTGGAAGGATAAGTGCACCCGAATATCCAAAAGCATTCTAAAGAAAAAGAGCAATGAGGGAGGAGCCTCACTGCGTGACCTTGAAACATATTACAAAGCTACAGTGGTCAGTGGAATAGGATTGAGAACCCAGAAATATACCCTCACCTATACAGTCAACTGGTTTTTGACAAACCTACCAAGCCCACACTAATAGGAAAAAACAGTCTCTTCCACAAATGGTGTTGGGAGAACTGGATATCTATAACCAAAAGAAAGAAAGAGGACCCCTATCTCACCCCCTATAGAAGAGTCAACTCAAAATGGATCAAAGATCTAAATATAACAGCCAGGACCATAAAACTATTAGAAGAAAATGTAGGGAAACATCTTCAAGACCTCATAATAGGTGGTGGTTTCTTGGACCTTACACCCAAAGCATGTGCAACAAAAGGAAAAATAGATAAATGGGACCGCCTCAAAATTAAACACTTTTGCACCTCACTGGACTTTGTCAGAAGGGTGAAAGGGCAGCCAACTCCATGGGAAAAAATATTTGGAAATCACATATCTGATAAGGGTTTAATATCCAGGATATATAAAGTGTTGTTACAATTCAACAATAAAAAGACAAATGACCCAATTAAAAAATGGGCGAAAGACTTGAATAGACATTTCTCCAAAGAAGAAATACAAATGGCAAAAAAAAAACACATGAAGAAATGTTCAACATCACTCATAATTAGGGAAATGCAAATCAAAACTGCAATGAGATATCATTTCACATCTATCAGAAAGGCCAGTATTAAAAGGACAGGGAACTACAAGTGTTGGAGAGGATGTGCAGAGATAGGAACACTTCGTCACTGTTGCTGGGAAGGCAGAATGGGTAAAACGACTATAGAGGATTGTTTGGCAGTTCCTAAAGAAGTTGAATATAGACTTGCCACGTGACCCTGCAATACCACTACTGGGTATATACCCAGAAGAACTGAGAGCAGTGACACGAACAGACATCTGCACAGCAATGTTCATAGCAACATTATTCACCATTGCCAAAAGCTGGAAAAAACCCAGGTGTCCATCAACTGTTGAATGGATAAACAAACTGTGGTTTATTCACATGACGGAATATTATGCAGCTGTAAGAAGAAATGAAGTTGTAAAGCATATGGCAACATAAATGAACCTGGAGGACATTATGTTGAGTGAAGCAAGACAGACACAAAAGAACAAATACTGTATGAATGCATAACTATGAACCAAATAGATTGTCTAACATATTGTTTGATTCAAAAAAAAAATTTATATGTGTCCATTACATTTAATTGAGAAATGTATATATTTATTCATCCATGTTTACTTTTTAGTTTTTAATTGTTTAAATTTTCAATTATTAAATATACAAAATAAAGTTAAAAAAAACCAGCCTGTGTATTAATATAAATCATAAAAAAGCATAAGGACAAAGGAAAGGCATCTCCAGTATTATCTAGAGGAGTTCACAATAAGAAAAGGTACTTTATAAGAAAGGTATTACCAGGAGATAAAGAAAGGAGACCGGGTATTCCTAGCAGACCAGAACAGAAGCATGGTGGAGTATATATATGTGATTATGATAGAAGCAATGATTAGATTTCAGCTATTCAAATCATGTGTGTCAATAAGGCAAACAGATATGAGTGAAAATAAATGGCATTTTTTCCTGAACAGTCCTTGTACTTTCAAGTAATTATGAAGGAATATATTGCTATTTTTTCTCATTTACACAAATTACACCACTGACAACTATTGTATCAATGCATATATCTAAAACATATAAAACAGAATTTTATTATCATGTCATCTCATTACTTTGATCATACATATAATACATATCCTAGTAGCATACCTTGCTTCTTCATGGCAAAAGTAAAACAAAGTGTACTGCTCACCTGTACACCAGAGAAGGACACATCCTCTTTCCAGCAGAATTGAGGAAGTCACAGTTCTGTTCCATTTGGGAAAGGTACATCTTCATTACTGCACAGATGATGGAAGTTCTGTATATAGGTTGATGTATGCAAATAGGGAGAGTTTCATTTCTTCCAATTTGAATGCCTTTTCTTTAAAGGTGTGGCAGTTTCATTGTTTTTTTTCCAAAAAACAGCTTATGGATTCATTAATTCCCTGTTTTGTTTTTTTATATATACTCAATTTCATTTATCTCCACTCTAATCTTTGTTGTTTCCTTACTTCCAAATGCTTTTGGTTGAGTTTGCTTTTCTCTTTCTAGTTCTTCCAGTTTTTACATGATTTCCTTGATTTGAAGTTTTTCTTTTTGTTTAATGTAAGCATTTAGAGTTATAAATTTGCCTCACAGCACTGCCTAGGCTGCATCCCATAAGGTTTTTCATGTTGTTTTTTTACTTTCATTTGCTTCAAGATATTTCTTAATTTCCCTTTTGATTTCCTCTTTAATCCATTGATTCTTTAAGAATATGTGTATTATTATTTACTAAGTATAGTTATTTAATTTTTTATACATTTTCATGAATTTTCCATTTCTCCTTCTGTTATTGAATTTTATATTATGGTTGGAGAAGATACATCACATGATTTCAATAGTTTTGCAATGATTGAGATATATGCATATTGCGTATGGTCTATCCAGGAGAATGACCCATTTGCGTTCAAGAAAAATGTGTATTCTGTTGTTGTTGGGTGAAGTGCTTTATATATACTTGTTAATTAAATTTGGTTTAAAATATCAGTCAATTCTTGAATTTCTTTACTGATCTTTTGCCTAGATGTTCTATACATGATTGAAAGTGATGAATCAAAGTTTCTGACTATTAATATAGAAACTTCTATTTTGCCTTCAAATCTGTCAGTATTTCCTTTATATATTTTCAGGTCTGTTGTTAGATCCATATATATTCTTGTTGAATTGACCCCTTTATCAGTATATAATGACTGTCATTGTCCCTCGTGTTTTTGACATAAAGTCTACTTTATCTGATATTTGTATAGCTTCCCCAACCCTCTTTGTGTTACTGCTTGCATGGTATATATTTTTCCATCCTTTGCTTTCACCCTACTTGTATCTTTGTATTTAAGTTGACTCTGTCACATTCAGCATATGTTTGAGTCATGCACATTTTCCATTGTGTCAATCTCTGACTATTGACAGGAAAGTTTAATCCATTTACATTTATAGTCATTACTGATAATGCAAGACATCCTTCTGCCATTTTGCTACTTAATTTTTGCAACTCACAACTTTTTTTAAACAAATCAATTTTATTGATAAATATTAATAAAGCATGTGATTCACCCAAACTGTATAATCAATGGTATTTGGAATAATTACACAGTTGTGTGTTCATCTCTTCAATCATTATTAGAGCATTTTCATTATTTCAATAATAATAATAATAAATAGACAAAAAACAAACAAGAAAATTCCTCACCTCTCAATCTCTGAGTGCTTCCTTCACACTACATAGCTCATATTTCTGGCTATTTGATCCAAAGCTTATAATCAATGGCTTTTAGTATAATCACAATGTTGTATGTTCATCATCTCAAAAATTTTAGAACAATTTCATTACTCCAAAAGGAAAGATTCCATACACCTTAACATTCCTTCCTCAGATCTACATAACCATCAATCTCATTTCATCTTTATAAATTGATTTATATTTACATTTCATATAAATGGAATCATACAATATATAGTTCTCTGTGTCTGAATTCCTTCACTTAGTATAATTTGTTGTCTGATATTAACATTTTATAGTATTAAATTATATTTGTTCAGTTTCAAAGACAAACAGTCTTATATATGCAATTCTACCCATATCCATATTTCCCATAATATATTTATGTTTCACATAATATAACATAACATTTTTATCCCTCAATTCTTCTATTACTTCCCACTTTTACATTTATTTGATTTTTGTGTCATCCCATATTGAGTAACTTCTCATTTCTATCTTGATATATTTTTCATATATTTTCCTTGTAGTATATGTACCTTATGTCTACTTCTGTTCGAGACTGACATTCTCTTAAATATACTGCTTTGAAATAAGTCATGAAATCTCTTAGCACTGTTTCCTTCTTTAGGTTGTCTTCACATTTCTTGGCTAATGTATTTCTGTTTTCATTTTGGATCACATGCAATTTGCCAAGAATAGGCTTTATACGATTTTTTGTTGGATTTTTCTGTCCCTATAGATAGATTTAGGAAAAACTGATATCTTTGTAATATTGAGTATTCATATCACTGAGTATGATATAGCATTCCATTCCAGGTCCAGAAAGTTTGTGGTTTTCTTTGAACAGGTCTGAAAATTTTGAAACAAAACTTTATGAAATATGTGGCCTTGTGATAAATTATTTTCTATTTTACATCAATTGATAAAATATTCTGGTATTCATTTTAAAGTATGCTTCAGAGTCATTTTATAACATGTCTTCAGAAAGTATATCAATAAAATTGGAAGTTATATTGTTATGTATATACTCTTTAGAGAAACCATTTTACTCTTTGAGTTTTGAAAATGAACAAAGGGATAACAAATATCCTATCTGTGATAGTTGTAAACTCTCCTATATGTAACCACCTCCAGAGAGAAAACAAATGATATCTCGATTCTAAACAATATATTTAAAATCATGTTAGAATTCTTTGAGTGCTAATCATTTTAAAGATGAATAGCCATTATCATGGCAAACTTTGGATTAAATATATATAAATTAAAGTTTTACTTCAGGACATTTTTATATGTACAGAAAATTTGTGAAGATATATAGAATGCTTCTACGCTGCTCACATTCAATTTCCTCTATTATCAAGTCTTAAATAAGTGTGATAAAATTGTTACAAGTAATGAAATATTATTGATACATTATCATTAAAGCCTATACTTTATTCATATTCTTTAGTGTTTATCTAATATCGTCACTCACTCTGAACTCCTACAAATTTCTACTAAGGAAATATTACATGAAATATTACATGTAATATTACATGTAAATATTACATGTTTTCAAAGGCTGCTCTTGGCTATGACATGTTTCTCAAAAAAAATTTTTTTTTGATGACTTGACTGTTTTAAGGATTCTTAGTTTGCTATTTTGTAGAAAGACACTGAAATGATCACCTACATTTAGAATCATCAATGCAATGTAGGTGTATCATATTATCACCTTTACCAACTTGACCACAGTGTCAACAAATGAAACCCGTTTTCTCGATGAGCCATGTGTCTAGGCAAGAATTCTGCAGGAGGGGAGCAGTGTGAAAATAGAATTTATTAGCAATATTGGAGATACAGAAATAAAAGTTTAGACTCAAGATGAGTAGTGGAAAGATAGTAAAAAGCCCCACAAGATAAAAACTGGGGACAAGCTTTGTGCAGAGATGTGCTGTTCATAATGGCTGTGTAGAGCAGGGAATTACAGATGGCAACATAGTAGTCATTGGACATGATTGCCAGCAAGTTCATTAAGATTCTTCAGGGAGGAAAGAAAAAAAAAACTTGAACAGCACAACTCTTTTAGGAAATGTTTTTGTCCCCAAGAGCCAGAATAACCAGAAATTTAGAGATGCATGTAGTTATAAAAGAGATTTCTGAGGGAAAAGAAGTTCCAGAGAAAAAAAATACATTGATGTCTTGAGGTGAGAATCCAGCAGTGAATATGATGATGATTAGATTGCCAGTGATGTTGAACAAGTAAGTGAGAAGCAGGAAGATAAATAACACAACTCTCAATGTGAGTCATCAGTCAAACCTGTTAGAATAAACTATCACTCTTGTTTGGTTTCCCAAACAAAGATTACCATGTCTGACTTTTATTAAGTCTGAATAGAAAAATTAAAAATAAAATACAATAAAATTACACATGATCGAGTTCCAGGAAGATGGCCTTCAATTAGGCAGTCAGGGCTAAACTCTCACAAAAACATGGGAGAAAGAGCCAAAATCTGTTCAAAGAACCTGCTTTGGTGGTCAGCAGAACAGGACAGTACTACAAAACTCCCAAGAGGGTGAGTAACAGAGAGACAAAGAACCAAATCCCTGTGGTGGCCAAGAAGGGCTCTCCACCCTCACACACAGTATATTAAACTGAGATATATTCTCTGACTCACTGTAGCTAACTGAAAGGGGAAAAGACATCTTCCTCTCTATCATCTGTTACAAGGGAAAGGGAAGGGTAGTCCGTGGAGCTTTACTTCAGTGAATTTGGTCAGGAGAGCCTGATTTGAATTTCAGCTATGGCTAGACCAAAACACAGGAAAACAGAGAGTGAAACTTTTCCATGGAAAGATGTGCCAAAGAGTACCATCTGCTGGCCAGTATGGAAAACTGCATGGACAAAAACAACTTTTGGTTCTTGCTGTAACCTAACTCAAGGGAGAATATCTATACACCATTAATGAGTCCCTGGCATGAATCTAATAACTTAAGCTGAGAAATTATAAAGACAAAATAAGTTGAACCACATGTCAAAGAAGAGGCTTTGGAAAAAAATAAGCAATAGAGAGAGATTAGTTATCAGACTAAATTCACCAACATGTTCAGATGCTAGACATCAGCCAAAAATTGCAAACAATTTTAGGAAACAGGAAGAGATGGCCCAGCCAAAGTAACAAACTGAATATCCTGAAGAAATACAGCATTTAAGGTAATTAATCAGTGTTAATCACACAACTCTCCTAAATCAATTCAAAGATTTAAGGAAAATATGACTAAAGAGATAAAGGGTATTAAGAAGACATTGTATGAGTATAAAGAACAATTTGAAATGAGTATAAAGAACTTTTCTCCAAAGAAAAGTAACAGATCTTATAGGAATGAAGGACATGAATGAGATTAAAAGTACATTAGTTTATTTTTTCTAGTGTTTTCTTATTTTCTATTTCATTTAGTTCTACTTTAATCATTGTTATTTCCTTCTTTCTTCTTCCTTTGGGGTTAGTTTGTTGTTCTTTTTCTAATTCCTCCAGGTGTGCAATGAGGTCTTTGATTTTAGTTTTTCTTCTTTTTTGATATATGCATTTATAGCTATGAATTTCCCTCTCAGTACAGTTTTTGCTGCATCCCAAAGGTTTTGATATGTTGTGTTGTCATTTTCATTCATTTTCAGTTCTTTACTGGTTTCTTTTGAGATTTTCTCCTTGACACAATTTTTGTCTAAGAGTGTGTTGTTTAACTTCCATATCTTTGTGCCTAATTTCATTCTCTGGCCCTTACTGATTTCCAGCTTCATTCCACTGATCAGAGAAATTATTTTATATAATCTCAATCTTTCTGAATTCATTTAGAATTTTTCTGTGACCTAGAATGGGGTCTATCTAGGAGTATGACCTATGTGCTCTTGAGAAGAATGTATATCCCACTGCATTTGGGTGTAGTGTTCTGTATATGTCTATTAGATCCAGATCCTTTAATATATTATTTAAAGACTTTCTTTCCTTATTGATTCTCTGTCAAGGTGTCCTGTTTAATAGTGATAATGGTGAATTAAAGTCCCCCACTATAACTGTAGAGGCATCTGTTTCTCCACTTAGCTTTTCGAGTTTTTTCCTCATGTATTTTGATGTGCCCTGGTTAGGTGCATAAATATTTATGATTGTCCTTTCTTCTTCAAAGATTACCCCATTTACAATATATAGTGTTACTCTTTGCTCCTTACAATGGATTTGCATTTAAAGTTTACTTTGTCCAATATTAGTATAACTAATCCCACCGTTTTTTGGTTATTGTTTGCTTGTATGATTGTTTTCCAGCCATTCACTATAGCCTTCTTGAATCCCTGGGTCAAAGGTGGGTTTCTTGTAGACAACATATAGATGGGTCATATTTCCTTATCCATTCTGCCAATCTATGTCTCTTGACTGGTGAGTTTAATCCATTAACATTCATTGAAATTGAAACTTAGCCTAGTGTTGTGGGGTGCCTAATAGTTGCCTCCTGAGAGGCTCCTTATTGCTCAAATGTGGCCACTCTCTAAGCCACACTCAGCATATAAATACATTAACTTCCCCCCAAGCATGAGACATGATTCCCGAGCATGAGCCTCCTTGGAACTGTGGGATTACTACCAAAGCACCTACCAGTAAAGCAACTGGAAAAAGACCTTGAAAAAAGGTGGTGGGGTGGGGGGAAGGTAAAGAGAAATGAGTTTATACAGATAAAAGACTGCAAAGTGAATCTGGAGGTTACCCCAAAGGTAATGCTTATACACATCTCAGCAGGATCTCATAGACTGCCAAAGTGGATACTACTTTAAATAGTGGGGCTCCTGAGGGCTCTGGAGAAATCCAGGTCCTATGGTCAAGGGAGACAACTCCAGAGTTTAATGCCTTGCTAGAGGGCCATACTTTGGAGTTTGTGCTCCTGAGAGTGACAGAGTTGGATTCACTTATGGCTTCCCTACACATGGCTCATCTGTCCCTTCTATTTGAACCTCTACTTGGTGCTGGAGTTGGTAGGTGTACATCTGAGACACTTGAATCTTTGGAGTCTCCATGTGCCAGCTG
>JAQZBX010111289.1:0-10296 GCA_029593785.1 Cabassous unicinctus
AAGATGGCCCCATTTTCCGCCTTCCTCTGCATCCATGTGTGTTCAATTTGACTGTGCAGTTCCCCCTATCAAGAGGTGGAGTTAATTTATCTACCTTTGATTTTGGGCTGGAAGTTAAGTGTTTAATTTGTTTTGGCCAAGAGAATATGGTGGAAATGACATTTTGACTCCAGAGTCCTCAGAAAGTTTCTGCTGCTCTTGCTGGACATCTTCCTCAGCTTTACGAATAACTCTAAGTTAGCCTGGTATAGGATGAGAGGACATGTGGAGAGCAGCTTAGAGCAGCCTATAGCCACCAAATCCAAAATATGAGAGGGAACCCTGCCAGAAACAGCAGAGCCTCCACAGATGACACACAGCTGTTTAACTGCAATGAGTAGTATTGCAGAGATCCAAATATTTCTACTCAACAGATTTGGATGCAGTAATAAAGCATTGTCATAAACCATCCACTTTTGAGACATTTTGTTATGCTGTGAATACTTACTAACGCTACGTGAAAAGAACTGAAGGCATTGAAAACAATTGACTGGTTGTTATTATTTTGCATTCCTTCAGATACTTGAATAAAGCATTCAGGATCACTCTGTTATTCAAGTGTATTTTAAATAAATTTATTAAAAAGTGACTTCCACTGAGGGTTTCTTGCAGGAAACCAGAGGATATTGGAGGGAAATTCCTGTTTTTTAAGGAATGATCCATGGCCCTGAAGGAAAAACACTCTAGGAAGGATTTTTACCATGATTTCAAGTTCTTATATAAGTTAAACTATATTTTTGAGGATTGAAGGAAGTTTTGAATGTTTATGTGATAAAAAAATTGGAGGATAGAGAAAATACATGGATTTTTCATGGATTTTTTTCTGAAAAGTGTATGAGCAGTTTAAAGTTTATGATGATTTTTAATTTTTTTTTTAATTTTTAAAGAAGGTTTAGATTATATAAATGTCACAGAAGAAATATATGGGATTCCCATATGCCCTGCCCCCTCCCATTCCCACACTTTCCCACATCAACAGCATCCTTCATTAGAGTGGACCATTTGTTACAATTGATGAAGACATATTGAAGCATTGCTACTAACTATGGACTATAGTTTATATTATAGTTTACACTCTTCCCTGCACAATTCTGTAGGTTATGACAAAATAGAAAATGATCTGTATCTGTCATTGAAATGTCATTAAGGACAATTCCAATGCCCTAAAAATGCTCCAATATCACCCACATGTAGGAAAAGGGCAAATATTTTGTTTAGAAGATTGGAAAGTGTCCTACTTATTATCCATTGGCATAATATATAAAATTAAATTCAGTCCTTCATGCCAATGTATAAGCATAAAGAGGTATATGGACCAAGATTTCCTAATGCAAATAGAGTTGAAAATCAGCAGAACAATTATTTTTATATTAATACAGTATGTGATTTCAAGAATTGATTCATCATGTTTAAGGACATATCTGACCAAAAGGTAAGGTGTAGTACCATTAATTATTCCAACCATTGAAGCTTTAAGCCCTAGGACTTTGAGTCCCTCAATCAAGTGCACTACTTCCTCTCTAGGACCTGTGATATTTTCCTGGCTTCTCTCCATAAGAATCTTTTCAAAGGCCCCTATATATCTTTATTCCTGAGATTGTAGATGAAGGGGTTCAGCATGGGTGTGACCACAGTGTACATTACTGAGGCTACTGCACTTGAAACTGTGTTGTGTGAAGCAGTAGGACTTAGGTAAACCCCTAGGCCTGTACAATAAAAGAAGGAGACCACTGAGAGGTGAGATGCACAGGTGGAAAATGTTTTATATTTCCCCTGAGCTGTTGAGATTGCACATATGGAGGAAATAATCTTAGAGTGTGGGAAAAGGATTCCTGCAAGGGGATCTCCAGCCAAGACCACAATTGTGAAATACGTCACTATGTCATTGATGGAGGTATCAGAACAGGAAAGTTGGACCATATGATTAAGTTCACAGAAAAAGTGAGGGATTTCTATATGGGTACAAAAGGACAGCCTTAACACCATTAAACTTTGTAACAAGGAATTCAGGGCACTCATGATCAAGGTCCCCAAAACCAGCAGGATACAGAGGCTGGGGTTCATGATGACCATATAGTGCAGGGGGAGACAGATTGCCACATAGCAGTCACAGGCCATCACAGCCAGAAGGAAGTCATCCAACCCTATAAAGAGTATGAAAAAGTACATCTGTTTGAGGCAGCCTTCATAGGTTATGACTCTGCTTTCTGTCTGTATATTCACCAGCACCTTTGGGACAAGGATGGAGGTAGAACAGATGTCACAAAGTGACAAGTTGGAGAGGAAGAAGTACATGGGCATGTGAAGGTGGTTGTCTGAGATGATGGCCAGGATGATGAGCAGGTTCCCAGTGCAGGTGACCAGATACATGGACAAGAACAGACCAAAGAGGAGGGGTAGAAATTTTGGATCATCTGAAATTCGCAGGAGAAGAAATTCCAAAATCTGTGTATTATTTCCTGATTCCATGGTGGTGATGCTACTACAAAGAATTAGAAAAAAATAATATGGCTATTTTTCAAACATCAGTCAGTAGTAAGCTATCTAATTTAAATTTTGCATTTAAGAAGGTATTTGTTTATGGAACTCTTCCCCTTTAGATGACCTCTAATGCCATCCTTGATTAGTAATTCAGGTTCCACCTACAGAATATTCCTCTAATAGTCATGTATTCTAAGATTTTTAAGACAAATCTATTCATTCATTTGAGATATTTATGTTGAGTGTCAAATAGTTGCCAGACACTGCCTAGAGAATGGGCATAAAATGGGAAACAAAGGTGCCTGCAATCTAATCATGGAGAAATAATATAAGCAAATAAATAACCATATGTCAGATGGTGACAACTGCTAAAGGGGAAAAACAGCAGTTAAAAAGGATTCAGTCAGTAGGGCATGTAATATTTTATTGGGCATTCAGATGAAATCTGCAGATAAGATGACATTTGAAGAAGACCTCAAGGAAGAGAATTTTGGAATCAAAAGGAATCCAGGGGAGGTGTGTACCCAAAAAAAGGAATTCCAAAGTGAAAAGCACTAAGCACCAGGCTTCTTTCAGGATTCAAGGCCAAAAAGGAAGCCTCTGTGGCAGTGGGATAAAGAAGAGCAAAAGTGATCTGAGGTGATGACAGAGATGATGAAAGATAAGTTGGCCTCACTGACACTGAAACTTCAAGATTCAGGGAGTCACTTATACACATGTTGCTCCTAATGTAATTTATTAATTTCATTGCACAGCTATCCCACAAATAGCCATTTTTTATATATAGGTGTGCATCTAGATTCTGTATTAGAGTACATTCCAGCTGGAATTTACTAGATAATTACCTCATCTCTGTGATTGCTAATAGCTAACTTAAACACAAGCACACTTTAACACAGGGACAAAAAAGCATACAATGGAAGCCTGCAGTGAGTTAGTACTGTACTCTTTTCACCCCCAGTCTCACAGATTTGGTCAGGAGTGATTAAAAATGCAAACTGACAATATCAGATATTTTTCCCCATAAAAGTTAGAAATGATACTGCAGAATCCCAACTGCCATGCCATCCATGGACATGTAAACAAGGGGCTTCATTTTTTTGTGGCTATTTTCTGCCATGTGTTTAAAAAATCATGAAATCTGCTCAATTATCAGAGGGAGAAAGAGAACAATGAAATGGACATGAGGATAAAGAAAATTTTAAAGCTTAGGTCTAACCATAGAAATTGTAAGGAATAAAACCTTACTTGGTTCTTGTGGCATAATTATCCAAGTTCTATTCTCTGGATGCCCAGAAAGACTAATAAAATATCAAAGGATAGGAACAGTGATATCTTTCTACAGTGTCAACACCGTAAAGAATGCACAGCCTAAAACTAAAATGAGGAAAGGGAATATGCCAACATTTAACAAAAGAAAGCAACATATACAAGATTACAACAAATATTGGGAATTATTTTACAATAGAAGAGCTGTTAAATGATCTTAAATGTAAAAATTTTGCAATGAGATAAACTTGGTTTTGAAACTCTGGTCAACCACATATTACATGATAAACTGTGATAGGAGACAAAACATTCTAAGCCTTAATAGCCCATCAAACATAGTAAATATCATGGCTTCTACCATCATAGGAAGTTTGACAGACAAACAATATATGTAAAAATATACCATAGTTCTTTCCTGTCAGTAAATTATTTTTTTAATGGTGATGAGATTAGGCTGGTTGTTCTTACACTTCAAAATTCTCATTCCTTCTGTACCTATCTGTCCCCAATTCCATGTTCTTATTTCATTTCTTTATCATGTCTTCCAGCAATTGCAAACTAATCAGCCCTCTAGTTAATATTCACATTCATCCAGAAAGATCTTTCACCTTCTAAATGTGATCTTCAAATTCCACAACTTAAAACAATCTGTGATTCCCACCTGGACAATGAAGTAAAAAAGCCACACCTTCAGTGCAATCTTGACCACCTCTGGTCACTCTACTTCCATTCCCTCACCCTATGTGCTGTCCTCACAGATGCTGATTTACAAGACTTTGAACCTGACTCGTACCTTCTCCAGATTTCTTTAGGTTTCATACTAAGTGGACTGATAAAATGTTTCCCTCTATTTAGATTTCTCTGACAGTTCCATTTAAAATTTTGAATATTTTCACTCCTTTTCCTTCTGAAAATTCTAACATCATTTATTTTAGCTTGTAGTAATCTACTTTTGGAAAAGTATTCTCAAGATCCCCATAATAAGACAACAAATACTTGCACACATCTAATTTTGGTGGTGCAGGTTCTCCATGTGTGTTTCTTTTACTGAAATCAAAGTCTTCTCCATGCAAGACTGAGTGCCTTGAGGGATGTAGCAAACTTCTACATACATTTTAGTCTGGTAACTCAGATCAGTTGTTGCCTGGATTATAAAAGAAACTGAATAAATATACATTGTGAGAAAACGGTGAATCCTAGCCCCTAGACTACTCAGGAGACATAACATCTTACAACTGTTAGACTGACTGCTATTGTAAAAAAAGAAAACTTCAAGTGTTGTAGTGGCTGTAGAGGAATGGGAACCCACATCCACTGATGGTGATAATGTAAAATGATGAAACCACTGTGAAGGAGAGTTTGGGAAATCTTCAGGAAGCTATGTATAAAATTGCCATATGATTCAGCATCTCACTGCTAGGTATATACCCAGAAGAACTGAAAGCAGGGACATGAACAGATATAAACACACCAATGTTCATAGTGGCATTATTCACTATTGCCAAAATTTGGAAGCAACTCAAGTGTCCATCAACCGAACAATAGATAATCAAAACGTGGTGTATACATAAAATAGAATATTATTTAGCTGTGATGATTCTTGAAGACATTATGTCAAATGAAGTAAGCCAATGACTAAATGCCAAACATTATATGATTTCATTGACATGACCTAAAGATACTGAGCAGACTCACAGAGTTAAAGTCTGGAAGATATGTTAAAAGATAGAAAGTATGGAGAGTATGGTGTGCCAATGCTCAATATGACAAAATCTACAGCAAGGTGAAAGTGGGGGGTTTGGTAATGGATGGAGTGATGGTGGTACAAGGATGAGAGTGGCATTGACAGTGCTGTAATATGAGGGTGAGCAGGGTGGGGGTTTGGGTTAGACTATCCATGGAACTGGGGGGAGAGGGCTGGAGGAAGGAATGGGTGAACTTGGGATTTTTAGGTCTGTGATTGAAACTACAGTGGTGGGAATGTTCTTTGGCAAATATGACAGGGGAGGCTTACTAGTGCAGGGTTTCAGGTTTGAGGTAATAGTGATAAAGCACACCAGGGGCACGGTACTATGGATTATGAATGTGATAATCTTGTTACAGGGTTTTATCTCAGTGGGTGGAGACCCACAAAATAAAAAAACAAAACTTTAAACTGCCATCCTGGGGAGTCCTGCTACATTCTCAAATAGAGAGTCAAGAATCTCTCTAGTACATAGACAGTGCCTAATAAAAGAAAACAGACCTGTTTGTTAATCCCTCAATAGAAATGCATGTAATTTTGAACTTTATTCTTCAAAAATTGAAGCTTAGTGGATGCTGTATGTTACAAGGGACAGGGGAGAGAAGAATGGGTGGAACAAAGTGCATTTTAGGGAATTGGAATTGTTCTGCATGATCTTATAATAACGGATACTGGCCATTAAACAGTTTGTCAGAACTTATAAAAGTGCATCGTAAAAAAATTAAAACATAATGGAAACCATTGACCATATTTACTAGCAATGCTTTGATATTTGTTCATGAATTGTAACAAATGTACAGTACTAATGTAGGATGTTATTGGTAGGGGAGGATATAGAGGATATTTTCTCATAGAAATTTTTCTATGAGAATTTTCTGTAACCTGAAGCTTCTTGAAAAATAAAGTTAAAAAAAGACACTTGGGAGAAAATACAAAAGAAATTGTCTATATACATAAATGGTAACTGATTTTACAATGATGTAGGGCACAATGCAAAAAAGTATTTTATTTTTTATTGTTTTATTTTATTTTGTTATTTTGGCTTTGATTTTGGGGATGTTTTGGATTGCAGAAGGTTTGTGATTGTGGCAGGGTAGGATCAATGGTGTGGGTCATCACTGGGTAAGGGGATGTGTGGGGATGGGTGCACCTGGGTCATGCCTCTGTGGAATATGAATGTGTTTATGTAGTCATGGGGTATTTTTTTGGTGGGTGGAGATCCACAGAATAACCGAAGGAAAATTGAATTCCCTTCCTGGGGAGTTCTGCTACAGTATCTAAAAGAGCAGCAAGAATCTCTAGAAGACATGGGCAGAGCAGAGAAAAGGAGTAAAGAGCAACACACCAGGCCCTTGATATTGATGTTTCTACTTATGAATCTTGTTCTTGTGAAATTGAAACTTACCCTAGAATATATATTGCCTAACATTTATATCCTGAAAGCCTCCTTGTTACTTAAATATGGCCTCTCTATGAGCCAAACTCAGCATATAAACTCACTTGTGTGGGACAGGGCTCCCAGGGATGAGCTTTCCTGGGACCAAGGGATTATAACCAGGGGACAAATAGTGATGCATTTGGAAAAAGACCTAGACCAAAAGGAAGAAATATTAAATGCAAATAAGTTTTGATAGATAAAGATGTCAAAGTGAGTCAGGAGGTCATTCCAGAGGTTACGCTTATGCATGTCTCAGGGATGTCTCACTGACTGCCACAGTCAACATTGCCTCCAGTAGGGGTGCTCTTGAAGGATCTAGAGACACCTAGATGCAATAAGCAGGACATACAACCCCAGAAAATCGGCGCCCTATTGGTGAGCCTTACCTTCATATGCATTATAACCTATCTCCCTAGTGAAGCAGAGATAGACTCATTTATAATTTTCTGACACATGGTTATTCTGTCCCTTTTTTGAATCTATATTAACACTAAACCCACTAAACATATGTCCCAGAGACTTAAATCTTACAGTTCCTCATATGCTGCTTGAGCTCTGAATTTCAGCAGAGTTGCTGCTAACACCTACTCTCCAGCTCATCAGATTACCCAGGACAATTATGAAAGATAGGAAGATGGACATAAAACAGAGAGTATTTTCAAATCCAGGCAAGTCAGTTCCACCCATCTGCTCATGGGATCTAAGCCCCTTCTCAGTTGGAAGCAGAGTGGCATCACCATCTCAAAATTCTCAGGGATGAGTAATGAATAAACATTATGGGGAATTCAAACATGGACTAAAAGAGGCTTATTATTATTCTACTAAGTTAAGATCTCGTAACATTGATATAAAGACAGTGATCACCAGAGTTTCTGAGGGGAGGGGGAGGGAAGAATAAATGTAACATGGGGCATTTTTGGGACATTGGAGTTGTTCAGCATGAGAAAAACAATTGCAATGATGGGTACAAACCATTATACATTTTGTCAAAACCTATAAAATTATGCAGTGCAAAGTGTAAACCATAATGTAAAATATAAACATTAGTTTACACAGAAACATGACATTGCAATGATGGGTACAGGCTATTATACATTATTTCAAAAGCTATAAAATTGTGTGGTACAAAGTGCAAAGTATAATGTAAACTATAGTTTACATGGTTAGTCACAATGCTGCAATATATGTTCATCAATTGCAACAAATTTACCACAGTAATGAAAGGTGTTGATAAGGGGGAAAATGTGGAAGTGGGAGAGGGTGTAGAATATAGGAATCACTTCTTTTTTCATGTAACACTTATGTAATTTAAAGTTTCTTTTAAATAGAGGAAAAATATATGCATTATGACAAAGAATGAAAGAAGGCACTTTCCAAGATATTGGAAATAATGAAAGAGAAAAAGCAAGGAAATATTAAATATGTGTGAAGACAAGCTTTCGATATTTGGAGATGAAAACCTATATGTAGGTCAAGAATACATTTTGCTAGAATTATAGAAAAGAGCAAATAAGACACCAAAAGAAGTAGAGTGCCATAACATAGAATGGGTAAATGCAAATAAATGTATTAATCTTTCTGTTCAGCCGTGTGTGTGTGTCCATGTGTGCTCTGGAGATCACAAGTTTAAATTAATTTTTTATGCTGAGAAATGGACAAAAGTTTGGAAGACTTTGCACTAAAGACAAGAATAGATTGAAAAGAAGTCCTTTCCTTGCTAATGGGAAAATTTCCTATGAATTGAGAGACAATGGAATAGTGGGGTTGGATAGAGATTAGGCAGACAGCATGGGACCCAAGGATCCTCCGGACCCAAACACCACAGATGGAGCAGGTGTTTTTGCTGCACCTGCCTTGTCATGGACTCCAACTCACACCTTGATCTACCTGCTATTCCTGTGCCTGTCCAATGTTTATTAGAAAGCAGCATCTCTTATCAGGTCCAATAACAGATGAAGCAGGTCCCTGTCTCACTTTTCTTGTTGGTAGCCTTCTCTTTATTGTTTTAGAGCTTAGGGTTTTGGACTCTTTCTTAAAAAATAAAATGTACACATGCTAATCCTGATTCTGTTCCTTGTCTGACTTGTAAAGTCCTTCCTGGTCCATTCTCTGTAAAATCCTACACATGCCACAACAATCTAATCTCTTAAACAGATTAACTTCCTTCATAGGATGAATCTTTCAAGACTTTAAGATACACAATAACTTATTAACTTGTACTCTGACTTCTTCAGTATAATGAAAGATCCAAAAGAACATAGGCTTCACCTGTCTTCTATTCCTTTGTGTTTTCACAAAAGTATAAGAAATATGTAAATTTATATAAAGAACAAATTTTAAAAATGTGAAATTTCTAGATTAAAAAGTGGCAGTGATAATAAAACAGGTTAAATATAGTTCTTTTAAAACAACCTAACTAGATAAAATTGAGTGGAAAATTTAAACATAATTTCTGAAAACAAGATGGAAAATAAAATACTTTAAAAATATATTGATAAATTAATTAATAAAATGGAAAATACCTTAAAATATAAAAATATATAAAAATGCAGATTTTAAATCAGAAAAGAAGCAGTACCAAAAGCTCTAATTTTATATTATAACATTTATGGATTAAAATATACTAATGATTAGGATGAAGACAAGGGAGGTTGAATGATAAAGAATGCTTCCCCTTTTTCAGGACATTTGGGTTGTCCTGAATGATATTGCAGTGATAGATACAGGCCATTGCATATTTTGTCATAACCTACAAAATTGTGTGGGACAAAGTGTAAATTATGATGTAAACTGTAATCAATGGTTAGTAGCAGTGCTTCAATATGTGTTCATCAATTGTAACAAATGTACAACACTAATAAGGGATGTTGTTAATGAGGGAAAGCATGGGAAGGGGAGGGAATGGGACATATGGGAATCTCTTTCATTTTTTATATAGTATTTATGTACTCTAAAGTTCTTTAAAATAAAATAAAATAATTAAAAAAATAGAATGCCTCCCATAAGATGGTTGAGGGTGATACAACTTTTAAAAAATCATGTAACCACAAAAGGGAAAGATGCCATGAGGAAAACAGAGATGTGGAAATATTTAACAATAGGTATAAAATGTGATTTATAAATTGTACCATGCAGAATTATTTATTTTGAAAAGCAAGGGAAGTACTATAATGTAACACTGGTTGATTTGACTATGAAAAATTTGTTAACTTTCCCACATTCCCCAAAGTACATCATAAAATTTAAAGAGTACTTAATGGCTGGCAACAAAGTTGGTTAAATAACCTGTAGTGTTTGCTGGAAGAATGCAATTAAAAAATAGAAT
>JAQZBX010111290.1:0-10294 GCA_029593785.1 Cabassous unicinctus
CAGGCCAAAGACATTCTTGTATATGATGATGAGTTTTGGCTTCACCTTGAAAATAATAGGAAGTGAATGAGTGTTTTCTAAAAACAATTTTAATAGTTTATTCAGATATAATCCATGTATTAAACAATTAGTCTAATTTAAGTGTATAATTCACAGAAATATGCAATCATTACCATAGTCAAGCTTAGAATATTTTCATCATCTCAGGAAAAGACCTTATATCTTTTAGTTATCACTCCCCTAACCCCTCTGTGCTACCCACTCTCCCCATTCTCTCCTCAACCTATTCCAATAAAGACTTTGTCCCTCTCATTTCAGCAAAACCACTCTTCTCAAATTTACAATGATGTCCACCTTATTAAATTCAATTATTATTTCTTTGCACCTATCATATTCTCTCAGCAGCATTTGACACAGAACAATATACTTTCTTTTCACTTAGCTTCCAACATATCACATTCTCTAGTTTCTTCCAATCTTCCAATTTTAGTGGTAGTTTTTCTTCAGTCTTATTTGCTGGATTTTTTCCCTAAACTCTAAATTTTGAAATACTCCAAAACTTAATCCTCATCCCTCTCCTCTACTTATTCACTTTCTCTGTAGATGATCTTGTCCAGACACATAGCTTTAAATGCCACTCATATAATACTGAAATATATATGTATTTATTGATAAAATAATGCAATGCCTGGGATTCTCTAAAAACAGTATGAAAAAGAAGTAAGTGTGTGGGGTATGTATGAAAAAAATTGGCCATGAGTTGATAATTGCTCAAGTTGAGTGATGAGTAATGTGAGCTCATTATACTATTCTATCTGATATTCCATAATAATATTTATTTTAAATACTATTTTTGTGTCATCCAAATTTACTTCTCAAGCCCTAACACCTACCAAATTCAATATTCATATATTCAATCTCCTACTCAACATCTCCCCTTGAATTTTTATTTATTTATTTATTTATTTTATTCTTTTTTAAAGATATTTTGATTACACAAATATTACACCAAAAAAATAGGGATTCCTATATGCCCCACCTCCTAAACCTCCCAAAACCTCCCACATAAATATCCTTATTAAGGTGGCACATTAATTACAATTGATAAACCCATTCTGGGGCTTTGCCATTAAGCATGGGCCATAGTTCACCTTGTAGACCACACTCTATCCCACGCAGTTCTGCCTGTTATATGATGATATAAAATGGCCTATACCTGTCATTGCAATGTCAGTCAGGACAATTCCCAAGTCCCAAAAAAGCCCCTGTATTACAACTGATTTTCCTTCTTCCTGCCTCCAGAGCCTCCAATGGCTACTGGCTCCACATCAATATTATAATTTCTTTCATTGCTTGAATCACAATATGTCTATAGTAAAATAAAGGTAAGTCACCTCTAGTCCATAGCTGTTCCCCTCATCCTGAGGAGTCTGGGATGGTGATGTCCACTCCACCTCCAATTGAGAGGGGGCTTATATCTCATGCAGAAGATGGATAAGATTATCCTGCCTGTAACTTCAGACTCTCCATTCCCTGGGACAGCTGTTGTCCATCACCATCTCCCCACCAGTTGTCCTGGGTGAGTCCAATGAGCTGTAGAGTAGGATTTGATGCTCCATCAAGGTTCCAGGCCCAGCTGACACATGGAAAACCCAAAGACTCAAGTATCTGGACATATACCTACAAACTCCAGCACCAAGTATAGGTTTGAATAGAACGGATAGATGAGCCATTTGCAGGGAAGACATAGTCGAGTCCAACTCTGTCACTCTAAGGAGCACAAACTCCAAAGTAGGGCCCATTGGCAAGGCACCAAACTCCAGAGCTATCTACTCTGACATGGGACCTGGATGTCTCCAGAGCCCTCAGGAGCCCCACTCTTTGGGGGAAATATCCACTTTGGAATTCTATGAGATCTTACTGAGATGTGAATAAGTGTTACATCTGGGATGACCTCCTGACTCATTTTGAAATCTCTTAGCCATATGAACTCATTTGTCTTTACCTTTTATCCCTTTTATTCAAGATTTTTTTCCAGTCACATTGCCATTTAGCACTTGGTAGCAATCCCTCAGTGCAAGGGAGGCTCATCCCCGGGAGTCATCTCCCATGCTGGGAGAAAGGCAATGCATTCATACGCTGAGGTTGGCTTAGAGAGAGGCCACATTTGAGCAACAAGGAGACTCTCAGGATACAACCCTTAGGCACCCCATAACAATAGGTTAAGTTTCAATTTCAAGAGCAAAGACTCATAAGGGTGGTCATCAATATCAAGGGTCCATCAGTGGATCATCCTCCTTCACCAGTCTCTGCCCCTGCACTTGGGGCGCTGTTGCTGCTCCCTTGGAGAATGTGGCAGAGCTTTCCAGGATGGGAATATTCTCTCATTTATTGAGTGATTCTCCACCCACTGTGACAATGCCCCATAAACATTTGAACATTTTTATATATACCATATAATTATGCTCAGGTGAACTTCCCCCATGCATCCCCCATCCCTGACAGCCCACACCAATGATCCTTTCCTGCCCCAGTTGTAATTCTTCTGAGATCCATAGCTTCTTCAAAGATGATGCCACTACAATAGCTGAGTACAATTGATAGGAAAATGAAATAATAATGTTAAGTTTAAATGTAAGAGATAAAATACATAAAATTTTTTAAAAAACTAAAACTAAAATACAATCAAAAGATTGGGATATTAAAAAAATGAAAAAAAAATTTGACCTTTTGCCTTTCATCACTGCAATATCTGGTGTCCAATCTGCACCGTGGCACCAACCCCTTCTCACTGCCTAATGTCTCACTATTTTTCATTTTGTTTTAAAAGAAGTTTTAGGTCACAGCAAAGTCACACACAGAATACAGGAGACTCATAAAGCCAACATCCTCCAACTTTCTTCCCCCCTGTATTAACACCTTTTTATTTGTGGATGGTAGCATTGCTATAACAGATATACAAATAGTGAAACATAGCTACTAAATATTGTCAATGGTTTACACTATTGTTTACATTTTAGACCATGCACTTTTATAAATTTTGATGATATTTACCATGTCTTGTGTCTATCACTGTATGGTAATGAAGAACATTTCTATGGACCCCTAAATAACCCCTGCTTGATCTATTCTGTTCTTCCCACCCCATCCCCCTGGGGCCCACAACAACCCCCTCGCTTGACTCTTTGGATGACAAGATTCCTAGTTAGTGTTTTTATACTGAGTAAAACTGTCTCCCTTTTTAGTATTTTAAACATTGTTCTAAGCATTACAAGTACTGGCATGTGGGATAAATAACAGTGAGGAGATTCTTTCAGTATTACTTTATTTAGCATACATACAGAACTTATTGTGAGCCAGACTTTGTTCTGAAAGGTTTACAAATGACAGTTTAGTTTTCAGAACATTTCTAGAGATTGGCTTTGTTATTATCTTCCTAAACATAGGAAGCTGAGGCTCAGAGAGGTTAACTTGAGCAGGTCTTGCAGTAAGAAGGTATTGGGTGAGAGGAGGAAGTGGCTGGATAGAATAAGCAAGATTCAATGATTCAAAAGATCATCTCAGACTTTTGACAAACTACTAGAGAAATACTGAGGTGGCCCACTATTAGTCAGCATGTTTTAGGGACTGTTGAATTTTGTAGCAGAATTCAAGGCAGGGTAGATAAAAGGGTGCCCTTCACAGAGTAGGTATGCAATGGATATTGTTGAAGGAAAAGTGAATGGATAGCAACCATTATATCAACAAGGGGAGAATTTTTTTTAACAGCTGTATACGGTATATGTTACATACATAAAATTGATATATTTTAAGTGTTCTGATTTAAAATGTATTCAATTATACAATTGTCACTACAGTCAGGTCTTACCCAATATCATTGAAAGATCTTTCCAGTCAATCTCCACCCAACTGAAGCCAGACCCTGTAACTGATGTTTTCTGTCATTGTAGTTTTACATTTTCTAGAATTTCATAAAAATGGGACATCATGAGGGACTGTAATGTTTTCTGTCTGACCAATCTCAGTTTGTATGATATTTTAAATATTCATCCATGTTATTACTTTTAACCATAGTCAATTCCATTTTATTGGCATGTAGTTTTCCATTATATATATCACTTTTTATTTTCTATGTACAAACAAGTGGATGGACATTTAAGCTTTTTTTTTATACTTTGGTGTTATTTTGTATAACACCATATGACTAAAATTAATGGAGAAATCTTTATGTGAAATTATGCTTTTATATCTTCTGGGTAAATAAGTTGTAATGGAATTGCTGGGTCATAGAATAAATATAAATCTGTTTTCAAAACTGGTCCATGCTTAGTAGTAAAGCCCCAGGATTTGTATATCCATTGCAGGTGATGTGCCACACTAATCAAAGATATTTATGTGGGAGGTATTGGGGGGTGTGGGAGATGGGGAACATGGGAATCCCTGTAATTTTTGTGTAACATTTATATAATCTAAGCATCTTTTAAAATAATTTAAAAAGAAACCAAGAAATAAAAAGAGAGAGAAATCCTTTTCATATTAATGTGGTCCATGAATTTTGGTTCAACTAGCAGGTCTTGAACAAAAAATAAATTAAAAATTCCTATATGAATAACTATGAAAAAAAAAAAAACTGGCTGAAGAGGACCTGCAGTCCTTAAGGCTGAAATAAAGTGAAACTAGACAATAACTCAAAGCCATATGAAGAAATAAAAACTTCAGGTAAAATATCCACATACGTATATAGTGATGTCAAATATTTTGTCTAAATAGCTTTTGTCCTAATTGAAAATGTTACCAACAGAAATAATAGCTGTCATCTAGAATGATAATATGGTAATATTTTGTCCATATTAAGAAAAAAAAACAGCATAAAATGTTCTCCTTTATCCTAATCTCACTAAATCATGGGTAAAACACTCATTTTTGTAAATATTATACCAAAATCTGATTGAATTAAAGAGGAGGTGCAGGATATAAATAAGGTACAGGAAGGGGCCATCTATATTAAAGCCCTTAGGGCACCAAACTCCAGAACTGAGCTGTCTGTGGAACATCTGGATGCTAGAGAAGACACTTATGGAGGAGAGACAATGCACAGCTGCATGTATATTGGTTCCAAAATCAGGGTCCCAGACCAGACTTGCCATATTCCTGAAACCAGGTTCCTTTGAATGTGTCAAGTACCTGACCATTTTCTCTCTGATAATAGTGTATGCTAAAATGTGTCATTTGATAATGGTGCTTGTTTGGGATGTCAATAGAATGAGTGGGTTTTGGTAAATACCCCAGTGCACAATATCACTACTGAAAATGACTTAATTTTGTTTTCTGCGACACTGTCCTTTTGGTTCTATGAAAATTTCATTTGAAATGGGCAAACATATCCCAAATATTCATTCTTGACAAGACCCCTGAGGGTGCCAAATTTGTCACAACATCCTCCACTGAGAAAATTCTAAAGGAAGTCAAGTGAAGTAAGTGGTCATGGTCTAAAAGGTTCAATTCTGAGTCTCATCCAGGCTTTATCCACACTGTTGCATTAGTACAAATAGACCTGCACCCAGATCTTCTTAACTTGGTCTAGTTGGTAATACTAGAAATCCAAAAGCTACTCTTCTCCAACTTTTCCTGTCCTTCTGAAAGTTCTGGGTGTAAGGTGTTCCCTAGATTCAAAGGCATCCCGAGTCATACACAAGGAATCCTTTGTTTTAACTTTCACATTTATAACCTATATTTTCTCAGAGTTCTTAGCATTGTCTCTTCATTTTGGATATAACTCTAGGAAAATAAAAGCCTGGAATGCAATTGTCTAGTCAACCAGACTAAGTATGGAAGGTAATTGCAAAGAAAATAATTTTTAATGTTTCATCTTTATTCTAAAGTTATTCAAATATTTTTTCCATTATTCAAATACCTATCCTATTAGGTATCTATATTTTCAAAGAATAAGTGGTAATTCATATAATTATTTTTAGAGCAGACAACAACCATAATCTCTGTTTTCTTATATCTCATGATTAAGGAAAGAAAAATCTTGACACAAATAATCAAATAATGTAAAAGGAATTCTTACTCTGACTAAGAGGACTGATTGGAAGTATATTCATTCTTTCTGATATGTAAAATTTCACTTACAGAGGCTAGGGAAATTTTGCAAGGGAAATTCTGATTAAATGATTATATTAGTCAGCCAAAGGGGTACTGATGCAAAATACCAGAAATCTGTTGGTTTTATAAAGGATATTTATTTGAGCTAGAAGCTTACAGTTATCAGGCCATAAAGCGTAAGTTACTTCTCTCACCAAACTTTCTTGCCATGTGTTGGAGCAAGATGGCTGCCAATATTCAGCCTTCCTCTTCCTCTTAATTCTCTGTGGTGCTAGCTTCTTCCAATATCAGCTATAGGCTGTCAGGCTCTCTAGGCTTTGTCTCTCTCCCCAGGGCTCAATTCTCTCTAGGCTCAGGCTTGCTTGTCTCCAAAAGGCCAGCTGTAGACTATCATGTGAACAGCTCATCTCTCTTCCTGGGTCCTCTGCTGTTCTGTGGAGCTATCTCTATTTCTCTGTGTTCTTCTCCTGTGTGTTTACTTCCCAGGCTCTAGCTCAAACCTCAAACCTCCCTTCTCTGTGGTGCAGTTTCTCTGTGAACCCCTGCCTACCAAGGGGACAGGGACTCAACATCCTACTGATGTGGCTATTCAAGTCTTAATCATTATTTAATTAACTAAAAGTGAAACCTCTGAATCCAATATAATCTAATATGCCCAGAGAGGAAAAGACCAGTTCACAAATGTAATCCAATATCTATTGATGGAATTCATAAACAATATTAAACTGCTACAGTAATATAAAGTACAATTAAACAAGTAAAAAGAGGGGGTGTCTGAGTATTTGCTGAGCTGCTTATATTTTACCTAGTGAACATGAGATTGGACATTGATATAACCAACAAATGCCTCATCATTTCTATTGATCTGAAAAGTGTATGATGTGGGAATATCCAACAGAATGGGAAAGGACATGCTGAGAGATTAAAGTCTATGACATTCTGTTTTGTTCTTCTATCACTTCACTTCTGGCCACCTTTACTGTGAGGTGGATGTTGGAACAAGCAAAAATGGGAGCTGGGTCTTTGCAAACAATCTGTTATTGAAAAGGGACCATCCAACAATCTTCAGAACTTGGATCCTGAACTGCGGGTTTGAGAAATGGAGCATCCTACTCAGTCAGCTCTACTCCTTTGACAATCCTGGATGTGAACTCTCAGTTACACTCTATAATGATTTTCCTAGATGTGGATATGGGGAATATTTCCATTTGTGTCATTTGTGATGGATCCCATGTGTTTACAGTCACAAAAATTTCTGCTATGTAGCCACTGCACACATATTTGCTTCTTCAAATCCATTTAATGATGGTAAGGTCTTCCTAGGTGTCGGTTCTGCAACAAGTATGCACACTCCCACTCTATAATTTATCCTGGGAAAGGCAAATAAACCTTTGTGTCCCCCCCAAAAAAAAACATTTATAGAAAATTATTTTGTGCTCAGAGCTAAAATCCTTTCTGCTTGGTATATACATGGTACAAAGTTACAGCAGAAAAATGTAGACTTTTATGAACCATTAACATAAATTAAGTAAAAGACTTTATAATTGCCTTTCAAATATTAAGTATGTACATGGTTGTCTTCTCAATAGTTTATTTTTATAATTTATATAAACATGTCCTGAATTTCACATCAGTTTCCAAATGTGTTCCTTTTTCATTTTCTGTTAGACTAACTTTGTGTGTTATGGAGGTTTTAACCTATATAAACATTTGAGTATGACCAAACAGATTATATGATTTTTAAATGATAAGGAAACAATAACTAAAATAAGCAGTAAAAATAAATATATGTATGTTTCATGTTGAGAAATGGATCAATGCTTGTATAATACTCAGAATTGAGAAGACAATTTTTCACCATCACAGCAAAGTTTACCTAAAACTTAGGATTTTTAATCTACTTAATAGGTTTCCACAGCATTTATAATAGGTAATGTTAGTGAGCCATTGCATAAGAAGAACCCGTAACAGCTTTGAAAATCCATGGCATAATTAACACCACTGAATTGTATACTTAAAAGTGGTTCAAATGAGAAATTTTATGTTGTATATATGTCACCACAAGAATTTTTTTAAAAATTCCTGCCCAGAAATTTTTTTTAAAGGCAGGACAGAGTGTTGGGGGTCGGGATATGTGGGATAGGGCACACCTGGGGCATACTTCAATGTTATATGAAAGTGTTCATCTTGTCATAGTGTGTTATCTCAGAGGGTGGAGATGCACACAACAAACAAGAAAATATTAACCTCCCATACTGGGTAGTTCTGCTATTTTCTCAATTAGTGTGGAAAGAATCTCTTGAGAACATAGGTAGTGCATAATAAAGGAAAACAGACCGATATGTCAAGCCCTCAATGCTATTGCATGTAACTATGAACCTTATACTTTAAAAATTGAAATTCAGTTGTTAAGTCTGATGTCTGACTATTCTGCATCTGAGTCTTGCCCTAGTTATACAGCACAATTTTTAAGATTGCTCTCTTTGGGCAATTGATTCATGCCCAGGAGAAAAACTTCCATTCTGCTTATTTTTGTTTTACATCTTTAGTGTTTCTGTTTTTACTCTCTTTTAATTACATCTAGCTTCTTTTGCCTAATTATATTCCAGAATGAACATGCAAATATAAATTTGTATATATATTCTTTATTAGATACTCTACATTACTGTAAAATTATGTATTTTTATAATAAGTGTATTCAATTATTATACAGAATTTTATTTATAAAGCCATGCTTATGCACTTGATGGGAAATTTAAAAGATTTTTCAAGGTAAAAAACAACAACATCTGGAGGACAACAGATTTCATGGGGATAAGGGCACAGGAATTAGAAATCCTGGAAGAGCAGCTCTGTTTCAGCTGAAGACACAAAATGGCACAAGGAAAGGCAGAGTATAGGTATAAGCAGAGTTCAGGCTTCCCTGAAAAGGAAAGACACTGGCTGCAAGCTTTTCTCCATGCACAGGAGCATAGAGACTGGTCCTGTGATGGGAAGCAGCTTGGTGGTGGAGGTTCATTCATTTGTCACCTTAGGCCTCTCTGTCTCTCTCTGTATCTGCACATTAATCTTAGACAAGATTGCAGGCAGCTCTGGGCACACACAGGCAAGGGCCAGTCCCATTGCTCTGCCAATGAGCCCAGTGCCCTAGGCACAGACCAACTGACAATCCAGATATCTCCCACTGCTGATGCAGCCTACTCTGCCATAGTCACTGCTCAGATAAGTGCAGGGTCTGATGGCAACCTGGGGGCAGGACATCCCTGTACCTCTGTGGTCTCTATAAATTTGCCTTGGCAGTAGCTGTAGTCAGGGAACTTTGAAGGGGTGAGAGGATATAACATGCCCTCTCAAGGCAACACTCTCTGTTGGAGAAAATGCTGAGAGTCAGAGCATAAAGGGTTAAGCATTCAACAAGTGTGCTTGCTGGCAGAGACACCTTAGTAAATGTCTCCAAGGACACTGCTTACTGCAGATATCAGTGGAGGAGGCAGAGCGAAATGAACTCACCACACAGATGTTATTGTCTAAAATCCCTCTGAATTCCCAAGAAAGATTGTCTGGGAACTCACTAACAGGTAGCGTTCTCACACACCAAGCTGAGATATTAGATAGACTAAGGCATGTAAGGCTAGAGACAATGTTTATATGTATGCCCCTTGGTAAACTGCCAAAGAAGGCAGTGTTCTTGCTGTAGTAAGAGAAACATAGTGAGAAAACAAATTTGGGGGGAAGAATTTATGCACTGTTGTAAGCTAAATAAAAGTGAGGGTCACAGTGATATCGGGGCTGTTTTGCCTGAGTGAGCTGCAGCCCTCTGCTTCATATTCATCAACTTGTCTGACTCTTCCTTTGCGCCGCACCCTGACAACAACATATGGCACCCAACGTGGGGTCCAACTAGTCTTTTCTCATCATCTTTTTCTCTGGATCAGTGCTGTGGAACTAAGGACTGTTGTTGCTGGGTCAGATGGTCCTTAAATCTTATGTGGTGAGTCAAATAATCTTGATAGTCAGGGTAATGGGAAATCAGTCGACTCAATTTGAGGAATATTCTGAGGTTTTAAAGACCCTGTTAAAGAATACAGGGGTATCTCTGATGACCCACGAGTTACTAGAACTCTTTTCTCCACGAGTTACTAAAACTCTTTTCTCTTGCACAAAAACATTGTTATTGATTTTAGCC
>JAQZBX010111291.1:0-10294 GCA_029593785.1 Cabassous unicinctus
GTCTTTATATTTTTGGAAGGGTTTGAACAAAATGGGAGTTAAGTTTTCTTGGAAAGTTTGGTAAAATTCCCCTGTGATGCCTTTCAGCCCTGGGATTTACTTTATTGGTAGGATTGGTTTCTTGAGATCTAATTTTCCCTCAGTCAGTTCAGGTAGTTTGGATGTTTGTAAGAATTCATGCATTTCATTAGGTTATCTAACTCATTGGCATACAAGTGTTCGTATTATAGTATTCTCTTATTTTCATTTTTATTTCAGCAGGGAAGTAATACACCCCTTTCATTTCTGACTTCCATTATTTGTATCCTCTCTTTTTTTCTCTTCATCAGTTTCACTAAAGGTTTGCCAACTTTACCGACCTTTTCAAAGAACCACCATTTGGTTTTGTTGATTTTTCTTTATCTTTTCTTGTTCTCTATTTCATTTATCTCTGCTCTAATATATATTTTTTATTTCCTTCCTTCTGCTCTCTTTGGGTTTAGTTTGCTCTTCTTTTTCTAGTTCTTCCAATTTTGAGGTTAAGTCCCAGTCTTCAGTCTTTCTTCTTTTTTAATGTATGTTTTTAGACCTGTAAATTTCCCTATCAGTTCTGCCTCAATATGTTTCATAATTTTCCTTTTGATGTGTTCTTTAATCCATTGTTGATTTAAGAGTATGTTTAATTTCTGCATATTTGTGAATTTTCCATTTTTACCTTTGCCATTGATTTCTAACTTCATTCCGTTTTGTCACATTGTATAATTTTATCATTTTTCAAAGTATTGAGATTTGATTTGTGATCTAAGTTATGGTCTATCCTTGAGAATGACCCATGTGCACTCAAAAAGAATGTGTCTTCTGTTGTTGGGTGAAATATTCTATATATGTCTTTGAGATCTAGTTGGTCTAGATTGTCACCCAAGATTGCATTTACTTATTGATTTACTGACTAGATGTTCTATCCATTATTAAAAGTGATACATTAATGTTTCATACTATTAATGTAGAACCATCAATTTCTCTTTTCAAACATGTATTTGCTTCCTATACCTTGGGGCCCTGTTCTTAGGGGCATATATATTTATAATTGTTATGCCTTTTTTAATTGTATCTTTGGTCAAATTATAGTGATCATTATTGTTACTTTTAACTGTTTTTGACTTACAGTCTATTTTATCTGATATTAGAATAGCTACCCCATCTCTCATTTGGTTACTACTTCATGATATATATATTTCCATCCTTTCACTTTCAAAATAAGTTGAGTCTCATGCAGAAAGCAGGTAGTTTGGTCATGCTTTCTTACTTATTCTGCCAATCTCTGCCTTTGGCTGGAGAGTTTATTCTATTTACATTTAAATTCATTATTGATAATGCAGGACATTATTCTGCCATTTGGTATTTAGTCTTTGTAGGTTTTCTTTCTTTTTTGATCTTTGATTCTTCTGTTAATGCTTATGTTTATATTTACTTGATTTTTTGCAATGTATATTATTGAGTGACTTTTCTATCTGGATATATTTTTTATATATTTTCTTTATTGTTACCATGAGGTTAAAGTTCAACATCTTAAATATATAACAATCATATTTGGTTTTCTACTAAGGACTTCAATAGCATAAAAATACAATTTTCCTATACCTCTCTTTCCCCCACCATTTTTATTACTGGCTAACACTTATATCTTTGTACATTGTATGTACACAATATTAGATTTAACCTTACCTTTTATGCATTTATATTTTTACACCTATAAGAAATAAGAATTGTTATTACATGCTAAATAAAACAATAATTCTGCCATTCATAATTACCGAAATTGTTACCTTTACCACAGGTTTTCATTTCTTTATGCCATTTTGAAACACTCTCTTTCCATTAAGTATGAGCTCCATTTAGCATGCTTGTAAGGCAAGTTTAATAATCATGAGACCCTTCAGCTTTTGTTTATTTTTTTTACCTGGTGATTTTGAAAGACTGCATCACCAGATATAAAATTATTGGTTGGCAGTTGTTTTCTTTCAGCACTTTATGTATTTCAACCCACTGCTTTCTTTTCTAAAAGGTTTCTGATGAGAAACCATATCAAACTAATTGGGACTCACTTGTACCTAACAAATTGCTTTTCTCTTGCAGCTTTCAGAATATATGATAGGTTGTATTTTTCTTCATGTTGATCTTATTTGGTGTTCTCTGGGTTCTTTGGAGATGCACAGTCATGTTTTTTGATAAGTTTGGGAAGTTTTTTATTTCTTTGAATATTCGTTTTTCCCCTTTCTTTACCATAGTGGTATCGTTGATGGTGTTCCACAGGTGTGTTAAGCTATTTTTGCTTTTTAAAATGCTATTTCTTTCTGCACCTCAGCTGATTCATTTCAAGTGACCTGCCTTCAAGTTCACTGATTCTTTGTTCTGCCAGCTCCAATCGTCTCTTGAAAACCTTCTGAGAAATTTTCCTTTTAGTTATTGTGGTCTTCAATGCTAGTAGTTCTGCTTAGTACCTTTTTAAAATTTCTGATTACTAAAATTCTCATATTGCCCACTCATTGTTGTCCTCATCCCCATTCATTCTTTTTCCGTATTTTGCTTTATCTACTTGAGTACTATTAAGGTAATTTGTTTTAAGTTTTTGGAATGTCCTTATTATGTCTTCTTCATTAGTGTTTTCTGGACTTTTATCCTTTTCCTTTGGATGGGCTATCCTTTCCTGTTCCTTTCTTTGTCTTGTACTCTATTATTGCACATTGTATATTTTAATATTTTAAAATGTTAACTATGAGGTTTTTTCTCCTGAGATGTCTGTTTCTTATAGCCAGTTGGCTATAAGATGTAGACTTTATCTTTGTTCCCCCTCTCAAGAAGTTTAGCCCAAGGTGAATGCAGAATGAAGGGTCATCTCTGTTTTTCTGGGTCAGTGACATGTTCTTGCATTTTGCTCTTAGTTCTTTTCAAGTCTTCCATTTTTACAGGAGTTTGGATGGCCCCTCTATTTCCTAGGAAACAGCACTCCCTCTTCCAGCTGTTTAAAACAAGCCAAGTCTTTGCCTAAGGTTGTCTCCCTCTATAGTTTCTTACATACCAATGATTTTCTAAAGCTGCTTATAGACTAATTTAAGGCAGAAGGGAGATGCAGGAGAGTAGTTTCCTAATTTGGTCTTTCTCAGCTTAAACAGGACGAAGGGCTGAGGACAGTGGCACAGACAGACTGCAAATCACCCTGGGAAAGGGACCAGGATGGTTGCCAGGAGCATCTTCCATGGTACCCAAAGCTGAGCTATCTTTATCTGCCCAAGAAATGCAGACCTGAGGAAGCATACTGTCTTTATTTTTTATTTTATTTTTATTTTTAATTTTATTTAATTTTTTTTTATTTTTTATTTTTTATTGTGCGTAAAAATCAAATTTTTCACAATACAAACCAATATTTAAAATGATATGAAATATATATATGCATATATGTGCATTTGCTTACATAAATGTTATTTTTTTATATATATTTGAAAAGATGCTTAGATCTTGTTCCCATGTTCCCCACCTCCCACACCGCCCATAACATCCCACGGTCACCCTCCAAGCCGGCCATCTATGATCTGAATTCACTTATCAAGAGATTTGATAAATGATCAGCATTGCCAAGCTGTAGTCTTGAGGGAGAGGATTTTTGTTAGAGAATCTGTGAGTTTACAAAACAATAATGCATACCACACAGGATATTCATACATCACCCCACCAACAACACCTTACATTGCTGTGACATATTTGTTACAAATAATAAAAGAACATCATGATCATATTACTGCTAACTATACTTCATAGCTTAGATTTTGGTATATATTTTTGCACAAACCATCCTATTATTAATACCATGTATTAGTATTTTATATTTGTTATAGTTCATGAGAGAACATTCTCATATTTGTACTATTAACCACAGTCCATCACTCATCATGGGGTTTACTGTATTATGTGGTCATCTGCCTTGTATAACGCATCCAATGAAAAGCCATGCAAAAATCCTCTTCTGTGTGATGAACCTTGGATGAGGAATTTTAAATCTCTTTCTGTCATTAGTGATCTAGCCAGGTGATGGAATCCCAAGTGGCATGCCATAAGAAAGGGGCTAGGTGCTAGTAACCATTGTGTAGAGAGAGCAATTTCCTAGTCTTTACATTAATATATCAACCTCTTCCTCCCACTCTTCTCTGAATGCTGCCCAATGTTTTACAGGCCTTTGGGATTTAAAAATAGTTGTTTCAGATAGTTCCTGCTTGTTTAATACTTCTTCTGGTGGAAGGACTAAATTCTGGAGTTTCCTTCTTCACCATCTTCTCACAATCCTCACACTGTAGATTCCACAATTTTTAAAAAAACATGTTTTAGGAATTAATAGCTTCAACGGGTTTTCTACCAGTGAAGATGAGAACAAATATTGCTTTCCACCAAACTGAAGACAGTTCAGGAATACTTATTTTCATCATATTATACTATTCATAATATAAAATAAGGATAATACAACAAGAACGCATGATACTGGGAGACAAGTTAAGAATATACTGTAAAATCTACAAAAAATTCACTCCTTAAAGAGACTACAATCCTAAAATGAAGGTGTGTTTAAATGAATTTTTTTTTCAATAAAGGTGAGAAAGATTTGTTGCAAAAACTTACTACTGCCTACTCTTTATTTTCATAAAATGCAGGAGCCTGATTTCAAGATTTTAGACCAAATTTTTCCACCCGAATTCTCTATACAATTGTATTATTTTTATAATTTTCCAAACAGTTGAATAAATTGAATTATTAAATATATAGAAAAAAATGGACAAATGGGTAGACAAAAAAGAAAAAAATTACAGATAATGACAGATAATGTTTCAACTATAATCGTAGAAATTTATAATAATAGCATTTGAGCATAAATACGTGTGTTTTTCCAATGCTTTTTCCTTCCAAAGATTTGGCAAATTTTGAAATAAATATAGAAGTATATGAAATTATTCATTTAATTTGGGGTCATATATATCCAAGTAAGTTTTGGGAAGAATCTGAATATCTAAGAAAATGTCCATTATGAAGTCAGAGACAGGGGATTAGAATTTAAAATTCAAAAGAAATAAAGACAGATTTATAGAGAGAAATAAGTCTCTTCTCATCTCTTTAAGTTGTAAAGCAGTGATAGGTTAAACTAAACCTAATTATATGTATATAGACATATGAATTTTAACAATAAAATTCATATGAATTAAAATTCATATGAAATTACCCCACCAGTGTGAAAACCAGAGAGTGAAAGGAAATAAAACTGAAAAGGGAAAGAATTAGGAAACATGGAGTGCAAAAAAAGAAACACTGGTTATATGACATTTAATCAATTATTTTAAAAATCTAATAAATTCCAGAAAGTTTGTTTCAGAAGTTTAAAGTAGAATTAGAAGAAAGCAAACTAAAAGTAAACTAAGGAGATGAATGTCAAATATTTCATCAGTAATATAAGACAGAGAAATAATAATTAATTATAAATCCAATATTCAATTAATTGTCAAAAATACAAACAAAATGGAAATAGGCTGTAGAAAAGGAAGATAGGATAGTCCTTCTCTTTTCCTTCATTTCTTATCATATTTAAATTATGTTCATTCTCTCTAATGCACAGGCTTTATCCAACAACATTGGTGATAGTAAACACCATAGTAAACTATTGGCTTATGTACCTGATTAGCATCATAATACTTAGACGGTTATAAGGAGAAACAGAAAACTTACTTAAACAGATTATACATGGAAAATATGACTAATAAACTGGAATTTTTATGGATGGAGAGATTTATTGTTAATGCTTTTATTGTTACTATTCACACACATACACAAACATGCATGCAAGTACACAGATATGTATAATCCTTATATTGATAGATATATCCACACAGCATTGCTTCTGATAAAGGAACCCATTTCACAGCAAATGTTGTGCAGGAATGGGCACATCCCCATGGAATTCACTTGTCTTACCAAGTTCCCCATCATCCTGAAGCAGCTGGAATGATGGAATGATGGAATAGCCTTTTGGAGACTCAATTACAGTGTCAACTAGGTGGCAATATCTTAGAGTTGAGGCAATGTTCTCCAGGAGTCTGTGTATGCTCTAAATCAGCATCCAATCTATGGTGCTCTTTCCTTACTGAACCACTAGGAATATTTTTGCTTCCTGTCCCTGCAATCTTAAGCGATGCTGGTCTACAGGTCTTAGTTCCAAAAGGAGTAGTGCTGCCACCAGGGAATACAGCAATGACTCCATTAAAATGGAAGTTAAGACTGCCACCTGACCACTTTGGGCTCTTGTTACCTCAGAATCTACCAGCAATGAAGGGAATTATTTTCCTGGCTGGAGTGATTGATCCTATCAAGGGGAAATAAGTCTGTATCTACATAATTAGGGTAAAGAAGAGTTTGCCTGCATTATAGGAGATCCTCTATGGCTCTCTTAATACTGCCATGCCCTGTGATTTAAATCAATGGAAAATTGCAACAGTACAATTCAAGCAGGTCTAAAAATGGCCCAGAATCTTCAGGAATGAAAGTTTGGGTCACCCCACCCGGCAAATAACCCCAGCCAGCTGAAATGCTTCCTGAGGGTAATGAGAACATGGAATGGGTAGTGGAAGAAGGTAGTGATAAATATGAAATTTAACCATATGACTAGAAATGAGACCTGTAATTCCAGAAATGAGGACTGTAATAGTCATGAATCTGTCTTCCTTGTTTCAATATGATTATGATTGCATATGTAAATTAAATGAATTTCTTTTTTATCTTCCCCAACCTTTTCCCTTATCATATGACAAATTGTATTAGTTCCATGTCATCATATTTATGAATGTCAAGTTTAAGAGTGAATATTACCCAAGGACTTGCACACTATTCTGTAGGGAATTAATGCATTCCAAGTTACATGCAGAAGAATTGGTCATTTTTAGGTAAATATATATATATATATATATATATACACACACACACACACACATATATATATATATGTGCATGTCAGTTATTGTTTTTACTTAGAGATTAAGTATGTTTCAAGGTAATGTGTATGCTTGCCGAGTTGACAAAGGTTGAACTGTGATAGTTAGGCTAATGTGTCAACTCAGCCAGGTAATTGTGCCCATTTGTTTGGTCAAGGAAGCAATGAACTAATTGTAATACAAGGATATTTATGGGCTTTAGTCACCAATGAGTTCACCATATAGCTGGCTGATTATATCTATGATCGGCCATGGAGTTTGCCATCAGCAATGAGTGACTTTTTTCCAACCAGTTGAATGCCTTAAAAGGGGAAGTGATTTCAGCATTCAGGGAGAATTTCCCAGTTTGTCTTTGGACAGCCAATATCTCCTGAAAACTCATCAAGGATCTTCAATGAACTTTCACTGGAGCCTCTAATTTGTAGCCTGCCTGTGGAACCTGGACTTGTGCATCCCCACAGTCATATGAAAGAATCTTGTAAAATTTCATACTATTAACAGATATAACTTGTTGATTCTGTTCCCTAGAGAATCCTGATTAATACAGATGCTGCTTTAGTTTCCTTGGCTGGACAAGCAAATGCCATGCAATGAGTTGGTTTAAACAATGGGAATTTATTAGGACACAGTTTTAAGACTAGAAGAAGTCTAAATCAAGACATCATCATGGTGATGCTTTCTTCCTGAAGACTGGTACTCTGGGTCTGGCTGTCAATGATCCTTTTTCCTGGGCATACCAGACACATGGCAATGCACATGGTGGCCTCTCCTGGACTCTCCCTTCTATTTTGGTCTCCATTTACATTCATATTTTTGCTTCTTGGGGTATTCTCTGTCAAAATTTCATTCTACTTGTAATGTACTTCAGTAATGAATTAATACCCATTGTGATTTAGTGGGGCACACCTTAACTGAAGTAACCTCATCAAAAGGTCCTACTTACAATTGGGTCACACCCATGGGAATAAATTAAGTTTAAGAACATTTTTTGCCATGGTAAATAACTCTAAACCACCATATCCACCTTCAAATGAACCAATATATGCATTATGGAAGTCCTGGAAGGAGAAGAAAGAGAGAAATTGCAGCATGAATACTCACAGAAAGAATGACAATAATCTCAAATGTAGCAAAAGATGTGAATACACACATCCCAAAACCAAGAGAACACCAAAGAGGATATACTTGTAGAAAAATACGCCCCTTCACATATTGATCAAAGTGTCAAATGTAAAGGACAAGGAAACATATGAAAGCTGCAATAGAAAATAGATGTGTTATATACAAAGGAGTTCCAATTAGTTTGAGTGTCAATTTCTCATCAGATACCATGGAGACAAGAACACATGGGTTTTAAATAATGTGGTGAACAATAACTACTGAAAGCCAAGAAATTTATATCTAATGACTCATTTTAAAAAATGAGGAGGGGTGAATGTGGTCCAAGTGGTTGTGCACCTGATTCCCACATGGTAGGTCCTGAGTTTGATCCCCAGTGCCTCCTAAAAATGTAAACAAAAACAAAAACAAACAAACAAAAAAAATCAAGAAGCAAGCATATAACAAAAAACAACTCAGGGGAGCCAAAGTGGCTCAGTGGTTGAGGACTGGCTTCCCACATACAAGGTTCTGGTTCAATCCCCAGCACCAGCAACTTGAAAAAATAGAATGAGGGAGAACTGAAGACATTCCTAGATAAATGAAAGGTGAAGGAATTAATCACCATAAAATCTGCCTTACAAATAATGTTAAAGGTATTTCTTCAGAATGAAAAGAGAGGACACTAAACAGTGTTTCAAAGTAGCAGAAATAAAGACCTCTGGTAAAGGTAACCATTTGAGTAATAATAGGTGTCAGTAATATTGTATTGTATATTGTATTTTTGGTATGTAGCAACACTGCTTACTTCCTAGAGCTGATAAAATGCAAATGTTTATAAAATAATGAATCTATTGTTTGGGATGAACAATGTACACAGATATAGTTGGTAGCAAGTGGGAAAAATAGGTAGGGCACAGAATGGTATAAGAAAAGCACATGTGCATGCTATTGATGTCAAGTTGTTTTCAAACCAAATATGATTGTTATATATTTAAGACAGTAAATTTTAACCCTATAGTAGCCACAAGAAAAACAGATGAAAAATATAACCATAAGAATGAGAAGATATTCAATATGGTACTGCACAACAAAATAAAATAAATATAAAGTTAGTCATAAATTGAAGAATTACCTACATAATTAGAACAACCAGTGGGTTAAATAGGAAATCACAAGGGAAATTTGGAAATAACTTAAAGTGAATAAAAATGAAAATACAACAAACCAACCTTTATGGGATGCTGCAAAGGCAATTCTGAGAAGGAAATTTATAGCTTTAAATATTTACATTAAAAATGAAGCAAGAAATGAGGATTGTGTAAAGATGGTGATGGATTAGGCAGTCAAGGCTCAGCTCTCCCACACAATGGAGAAAGAGCCAAAAGCTGTCTGAGGGACCTGCTTTGGGGGTCAGATACCAGAAAAATGCTATACAACTCTCAGGAGAACATAGAGAAGAAGAACCTGAATAAACAAACATGAACTACCAAACCCCTGTTGCAGCCAGGAAGGGCTCCCTACCCAAAACAAAAGGATATTAAGATGGGATAAAACCCCTGTCTCACTGTATCTGACTGGGAGGGGATCAGACATCTTCCTCAGCTGTTACAAGGGTAAAGGGAGGGGAAGTGGGGGAATTTCTTCAGCTAATTCAGCCAGTGGAGCCTGGTTTGAATCTTGGCTCTGGCCAGACCAAAACAAAGGAAAATGGAGATTAGCCTTTCGATGGAAAAGTGCATTTATGACACCATCTGCTGGCTGGTCTGGAAATTGCATGTACAAAAACTACTTTGGCGTCTCTATGTTCTCTAAACCCCTTGGAGGAAATATGTGCCCCATTAGTAAGTCCCAGGCATAATATTGAAAGCTTAAGCTTTGCAATTTTAAAAACTTAGAATCAGTTCAACCAAATATAAACGAAGAACTGTGAAAAAAACAATAGGCATGAGAGAGATGTTGATAATCAGAATAAATTCACCAACATATTCAGATGCCTACACATCAGGAAAAATATTCAAGCCATACTAGGAAACAGGATGAGATGGCCCAGTTAAAGGAACAAACCAAATATCCTGAAGAGATACATCATTTAAGAAAAGTAATCAATGATAGTCACACAAACCTCCTAAATCAATTTAAAACATTGAAAGAAAATATGACAAAAGAAATAAAAGATATTAAGAAGACACTGT
>JAQZBX010111292.1:0-10305 GCA_029593785.1 Cabassous unicinctus
CAGGAACTAAAGTGGCACAGGCGGTAGTAGGATGCCTCTCTCCCACATCGGAGGTTCTGAGGATCGAATCCCAGTGAAGAGAGGAGGAGAAGGATGAGAAGAGAGGGCAGGAAACAGACACAGAGAATTGCCCAGCGAATGGACACAAAACAGCAAAAACAGGGGAGGGGGGTAAAAATGGGTAAAAGTAAATAAATAAATAAATAAGTCCTTAAAAAAGTGTATAGGGGAGGAAGATTCGGACTATAGTTAGTCGTAATACTTTGACGATGCTCTTTCATGATTTGTTAACGAATGTTTCACAACAATGCACGATATTTGTGTGCATTGTTAAGCATGTTTGATGTATGATGTTAAGCATGTTTGTTTTGTAAGATCACGATGTTTACTGAACACTT
Organism: Cabassous unicinctus; assembly: GCA_029593785.1. NCBI lineage: Eukaryota > Metazoa > Chordata > Mammalia > Cingulata > Chlamyphoridae > Cabassous > Cabassous unicinctus. The sequence continues at coordinate 399 of JAQZBX010111292.1, forward strand.
ATAGTTTATGTATGTTCATGTATGAATTATATGCTTCAATAAATTTTTTAAAATATTAAAAAAAAATAAAGGACATCCAACTTCAAAAGACACCTACTTGGGCCTTTTAAGTAAAGAGATTATAATAAAAAACTAACAAATTGTTTGACAAAATAAATAAAATTAGTTTGTCATGATAGGGGACTTTGGATTTGAGGAAGATTGCAGACTGACTGAGTTTCTTATATGCAAACTGGTGCTTTGATTCAGTTTTATAAAATGTTTCACCTAACTTCTGAGTTAAAATATTTAAAGTCTAAGTATAAAGAATATTTTATTTCCCATGCTTGTCTTATGTTAATTTTGAGTAGGAGGAATTGCTGTTTGGAATTATTCCTTGCTGATACTTTAATATTTTTCAAAGTGTATTTTTAGGCAACATCTTTTAGTTGTTAACATAGAGCTTCTCTGAAAATTTTAACCCTGTGATCTGGGTACTATATTTTCTTGGCAAGTCCTGATCTAGTAGACCTTTAGGTGCTAGGATATTTCCAAGATAGGAAGGACCTTGGTTGGGAGTGAATGGACTGTCAAAGTGATGGAGAGCCTCTTTTCTTGGAGGTGGACCACACTATAGTTGAACCATTTTGGATCAATACCCCTTCCGCCATCATTCACTCCTCCACATCTCCTTTCCTGGTCTTCACAGCTGGTACCACTGAAATCTCTTACCTACCCACCTCATCTTGACCTAGGTTCAAGAGCCAGTCCTCACTGAGGCAGGAAATGCAAAGCCTCAAGCCCTTTACCTTCTCTTTAGCACTAGTCATTTTCCTCAACCTGGGATTTGGATATACTTGGAGGCTCCTGCTGATTCCCTGACTCTGTTTAGTTGTCAGTAGCCCAGGTTTGGTGCTCCAGTAACTATTGGGTTCCAGTACTACTGCCAGTGCTGCATCCTGTCCATCCTTGTGTACTTCTGCTACCTGTTCTGGATGTCAGCTCTGGTGCCTGCTAACTGTTTTGTTCTTGCCAGGCCTTCTCCCTAGAGCCAGAACTCTTGGCTTTGCCTCCAAACTAGGTAAAGGAAGCTTTGCTTCCCCCTGCCCCCCTGGCAAACATTATCATATCACTTTTGAGTCTTTCTTGATCCTGGATTTACAGCTGCTATTGTTCACTCATGGGCTGTGTGCTCTCCCCAGTCTTCTGTTGGTCTTTCTTGGTGGACCTTTGCTTCAATAACTGATATTGTTTCCATTGTGTCCCATCCGTGTTCCTATGCTGGTTAGGTCTGTTTTCAAGCAACTATCCTAATGTAGTTTTGGGGGAATATCTGCTAGATCCTTAATCCCCTTTCCCTTCACCTATCCTGTGTTGCTGTGAAATCCAATTCTGTCCTATACTGAGTCCTGAGATATAACAAGTTCCTTGCATTTCTACATTATCTGTTAAGGGAATTGGATATAGTGGGCTGTCCACTGAAATTTATGCTCTTCTTTCCATAGTGTAGTGTTGTTTCTTGGAACCAGCTACTCAGTCAAATACTACATTTCCCAGCACCCTTTACAGCCAAGAGGGGCCATGTAACATTGTTCTTACTTGTGGAATATGAGCAGAAGTGAGATGGCTCACTTCCATACCTTGGCTTTTAAGAAGCTTGTGGTAGGGAGCAGATGTAGCTCAGTGGTTGAGCACCTGCTTCCCATGTATGAGGTCCTGGGTTCATTCCCTGGTACCTCCTAAAAAAAAAAAAAGAAAGAAAAAAGAAGCATGTGGGTCTTTTCCATGCTTACCTTTAGCTATGTATTAGCTATGCTTCAAGTCAGCCCTATGTAATGATGATGAGGCCTGGAAGATGGTGCTCCACAAAATGGAAGGAACCTGAGTCCTTGATGCTCACTGAAGAGAAACTGACCACTGGCTAGAAACATATTCCATTAACTGTCATGTGAGTGAAAAGCAAACCATTATTGTGTTAAGCCACTGAAATTTTGGGATCTATTTGTTTTAGCAACTAGTGCTGTTCTAACTAATACAGGGAATCTGGGGGAGAGTCTTCTTCCATTGGTAATAACTAATAAATTATACCCTCTTTTATTTAACTTCTTTGTATGAATAATAAAATATTAAAGAAAAAAGTAAACATTTCTTATTAATGTAATATCATTATTACATAGATGAATTATAGTATGCATAGATTTATTGAATTAACTTTAACTGTGGAAAGGCTAAGTTTAGTAATTAGTAAGGGGGAATAACAACTTCAAGGCACTGGTAAGCTCATGACCAAAATTAAACCAGGTTTAATTTTCATATACCAAAAGCTAAAGGCATACCATTCTGAAAGAAAGGTGTTTTTCTTAAGAATGACAAGCTCTATTATTAATTTTAAACAGAACCTAATTTTAAATGAACTGCATATGTTTGGGGTTTCATTCTCAAAATTGTTATGTCAATTTAAATTTGTGTTTAGGATTAGAAAAGTTAGGCTCTTTTCCTGTCATATTACAATTAGTGAGTGATGTCAGAAAAAATTCTTAAAGGGAAGATGGTGGCTGAGTAAGGAGCTCCAAGAGTCAGCTCATCCTATATGGCAGCTAGTAACCACCCAGAGCTATCTAAAGCACCTGTTTGGGTGCCCAGGAGACCAGAAGAGCATCCTGCAACATCCTTGAAAGAATGGAAGGAGGAGACTGCCCATCTGCAGTGAATTTGTGTGAGTAGAGCACTCCATGCCATGGAGGCCAGTGCCCATCCTCCACTGGTGGCATAAGCTGCCTTGGAAGCTATTCCGTGGCTGGAGTTGGAAGCTCCATTTCCCAAAAATCAGGGAATAAAAGACAGTTGGCCACCAACTTCAGCTACTGACTAGTAAGTTAGACTGGCTAAAGTATAATCCTAAGAACAGCTAAAATCTGAACTTGTTCACGTTGGAAAGAGGTCAGTAGCCGCCATTTTAACTCCACCCCAGGCATGAAGGGAAGCGGGCTTGATTGAAAATAACAGTGACGGTAGGGACTGGGTTTTTTCCTCCTAGATTGGACAGCAGACTGAGCCTAGGTTCCAGCTCCACCTCCAGCAGGGAGGAAGCTGACGGGACCTGCACCAGTCTCTCTGGGTAACTGCAGGCACTTTTGGTTGGCACAGACTGAATAGTTGGACACCTGGGGCTACATCCCCGCACCCCAATAGGATAGGATAGGAGAGGAGCTGTGTTTCCTTGGCCTCTTTCGCCAATTGCAGGGCTTTCAGTCATCACAAACTGGTTTGTTGAGTGCCTTTGATTCCATCTCCAACCCTTACACCCCCATAGGATAGGAGGGGGCTGGTGTTTCTTCAGCCTTTCTGGGCAACTGTAGGTGCTTTTGACCCACACAAACTGGATATGTGGGCACCTGTAGTTCCATCCTTGCCCCTCAATAGGATAGGAGAGAAGCTGCATTTACTTAGCCTCTCCAGGCAACTGCAGGCACTTTTGATCTACATGAACTGGTTTGTTGAGCACCTTTGATTCCATCTTCACCACTCCCTATGTGCCATAAGGTAGAAGGGGGCTGGTATTTCCTCAGCCTCACAGGGCAACTGCAGGCACTTTTGGCCTACATCAACCCGACTTTTGGGTAACTCTACCCCCACACTCAATAGGACGGGGGGGGGGTGTGTTTCGCCAGCCTCTTTGGGTATTTGCATGTGCTTTTGGCCCACACAGACTGAGTAGTTGCACACCTGTAGCTCCATCCCTAGCCCCCAAGTAGGATAGGAAGGGAGCTGTATTTCCTCAGCCTTTCTGGGCAACAGCAGGCACTTTGGTCCTGCACAGACTGGACTGGTGGGTGCCTGTGGTTCCATCCCCAAGTCCTAAAGGGCAGAAGGGACAGTACTCCCTCAGCCTATCAGGGCAACTGCAGGTGCATTTGGCCCACATGGATTATATTGTTGGGCATTCCAGACGGTCCCTTCCTCTGGCAGGGAGAAAGGGGGCCAATGCTTTGTCAATCTGCCTGGGCAACTGTGGTCATTTTGGACCCGCACAGCACAGATTGTTGCCCATGCCTGCCGCTCCATCCCCATGTCAGGCAGGGGAGGGAGGGGCATAAAGCTTCATCTGTCTCTCTGAGCAACTACAGATGGTCTTGGCCTGCACAACTTGGATTATTACACATGGATGCAGCCCTATCCCTACCCCTGGCAGAGAACAAAGGTGGGAGAAGCTTCATTGGTCCTTGGGGCAATACGAGCAGCTTCAGCTTCCACAGCTTACAGTACAAACTACATCCTTAGCACCTACTACACAACCAACAAGGGAGAAAGGGCAAGAAAGCCCTAAACTAGAGAGAGAAACTGCACCCAGAATAAATACATCTAGTAAGCCAAGACACCAAGGAAAAAGTTAAAATCCATACCAAGAAACAGGGAGATATGGTCCAGTCAAAGGAAAAAGATAAGCCTCCAGATGACATAAGGAGTTGAGACAACTAATCATAGATGTTCAAACAAATCTCCTTAATAAATTCAATGAGATAACTAAAGAGATTAAGGATATTAAGACACTGGATGAGCACAAAGAAGAATTTGAAAGCATACATAGAAAAACAGCAGATCTTATGGGAATGAATGAAATAAAAAAATACACTGGAGGCATATAATAGCAAATTTGAGGAAGCAGAAGAAAGGATTGGTGAGCTTGAAGATATGGCCTTTGAAAGCAGACATACAAAAGAATAGATAAAGAATGGAAAAAATTGAACAGGGTCTCAGGGAAATAAATGATGGCAATAGATGTGCAAACATATGTGTCATGGGTGTCCAGCAGGAGAAGAGAAGAGAAAAGGGAGAAGGCATATTTGAAGAAATAATGGTATAAAGTTTCCCAACCCTATTGAATGACATAGATATCTGTGTCCAAGGAGCACAATGTACTCCCATTCAAATAAATCCAAATAGACCATCTCCAAGACACATATTAATCAGAATGTCAAATGCCAAAGACAGAGAATTCTGAGAGCAGCAAGAGAAAAGCTATGCATAACATATAAGGGATACCTGATAAGAGTAAGTGCCACTTTCTCATCAGAAACCATGGAAGAAAGAAGGCAGTGGTATGATATATTTAAGATACTGCAAGAAAAAAACTGCCCATCAAGAATCTTATATCCAGCAAGACTGTCTTTCACAAATGAAGGTGAGTTTAGAATATTCACAGGTAAGCAGAAACAGAGAGTTTGTAACCACAAGACAGGCTTTGCAAGAGATACTAAAGGGAGTGCTACATCCTGAAAAGAAAACACAGGAGAGAGAGGCTTGGAAGAGAGTCTAGAAATGAAGATTTTATCAGTAAAAGTAACTAAAAGTTCAAAAAGAGTGGTGAAAATAAAATATGACAGATAAAACCCAAAGGTCAAAATGGATGAAATAAAAACTGCCTTTAAAGTAATAACATTGGATGTTAATGGGTTAAACTCCACAATCAAAAGACACAGAATGGTGGATTAGATAAGAAAATATGAGTCATCTGTGTACTGTCTACAAGAGAGTCACCTATGACCCAAGGATACCATGGATTGATGGTGAAAGGCTGGAAAAAAATATTCCACACATACAGTAACCAAAAAAAAAAAAAAAAAAAAAAACTGGAGTAGCTATATTTATATCAGATGAAATAGACTTTAAAAGCGAAACTTCTATTAGAGAAAAGGAAGGACCTTATGTATTAATAAAAAGGACAATTCACCAGGAATAAATAACAATCATAAATGGATATTCACCTAACCAGGATGCCCTAAGCTACATGAGGCAAACATTGACAAAACTTAAGGGAGAAAGAGATATTCTGCAATAATACTTGGAGGCTTTAATATACCACTCTCAGCATTGGACAGAACATCTGGACAGAGGATCAGTGAAGAAACAGAGAGCTTGAATAATATGATAAATGGACTAAAGCTAATAGACATATACAGAATATTGCACCCCAAAAGAGCAGGATATATATTCTTCTCAAGTGCTCATGGATCTTTCTTCAGAATAGACTATATGTTGGTTCACAAAGCAGATCTCAACAAATTCAACAAGATTGAAATTATACATAGCACTTTCTCTTATCATAAGGGAATAAAGTTGAAAATCAACAAGAGGCAGAAAAAAGGCAAATTCACAAATATATGGAGATAAACAACACACTCTTAATTAATCAGTGGGTGTATTAGTCAGCCAAAAGGGTGCTGATGCAAAGTACCAGACCTCTGTTGGCATTTATAAATGGTATTTATTTGGGGTAGAAGCTTACAGTCACAAGGCCCTAAAGAGTCCAACTCAAGGTACCATAAGAGGTACTTTCTTACCCAAAGTCATTTGCCACATGTTGAAGCAAGATGGCGGGTGATATCTGTGAGAGTTCAGTCTTCCTCTTTCCTCTTAAGTCTTAATGGGCCCAGCTTCTCCTGATCTCAGCTGTCGCTGGCATAAGGCTCGTCTCTCTCCCCAGGGCTCATTTCTTTCTGGGCTCAGCTGCTCTGGTCTCTTCACAAGGTCAGCTGTAGACTATCAGCCTCATCGCTCTTCCTGGGGCCTCTGCTGTGTCTAATGAGCTGTCTCTATTCCTCTGTGTTCTTCTCATGTGTGTCAGCTTCCATGTGCGGATCTGTTTTATCAGCCAAAGCAGGCTGGAACTCAATGCTGAATCACACGCTAATGATGTGATTGAATCAAAGCCCTAATCTTAACATAATTTAATCAGATGTCTCAGCTGAATCTAATACAATCAAAGGGTGTCATACCCAGAGGAAAGACCAGTTTACAAATGTAATCTCTCTTTTTGGAATTCATAAATAATATCAAACTGCCACAGTGGGTCAATGAAGAAATTGTGAGAGAAATCAATAAATATCTCAAGATGAATGAAAACAAGGACACAACATATCAGATTTTTTGAGATGCAGGGAAGGTAGTGCTGAGACAGAAATTTTAGCTATCAATGCTTACATTAAAAAAGAAGAGGGGAGCAGATGTACCTCAAGCAGTTGAGTGCCTGCTTCCCACATGAGAGGTCCTGGGTTCAGTCCCTGGTGCCTCCTAAAAACAAATAAGCAAACAATAAGCAAGCAAACATACAAGCCAACTCAGGGGAGCTGATGTGGCTTAGTGGTTGAGTGCATGCTTCCCACATACAAGGTCCTGGGCTCATTCCCCAGTCCCAGTACCATAAAAAAAAAGAAGAGGAAGAAGAAAGATGATATGAATGACCTAACTACACAGCTCAAGGAAATAGAAAAAGAACAGCAACCTATTCCAAAAGCAAGTAGAAGGAATGAAATAACAAAAATCAGAGCAGAAATAAATGAAATTGAGAACAAAAAAAACAAGAGAGAATTAACAAAGCAAAAGTTGGTTCTTCGAGCACATTAACAAAATCCACAAACCCTTAGCTAGAGTGACAAAGGAAAAAAGAGAGAAGATGCAAATAAATAAAATAAAAAATGAAAACAGGGACATTACTACTGACCCAGAGATATAAGAGATCATAAGAGGATACTAGGAGCAACCATACTCAAACAAACTAGACGGTGTAGATGAAAGGGAAAACTTCCTAGGAATATACAACAACCTATACTGACCCTAGAAGAAATAGAAGATCTCAACAACCAATCTCAAGTAAAGAGACTGAAAGAGTCATCAAACAACTTCCCAAAAAGAAAAGCCCAGGACCAGATGGTTTCACAGGTGAGTTCTACCAACATTCAAAGAAGATTTAATGCCAATCTTACTCAAACTCTTCCCAAAAAATTGAACAAGAAGGAAAGCTATCAAACTCATTCACCTTAATACCAATGCCAGATAAAGATATTATGAAAAAAATACTGATTTCCCTAATGAATACAAATGTAAAAATCCTCAACAAAATACTTCCTAAGTGAATCCAACAACACATTAAAAGAATTATTCATCATGATAAAAGACTTATTCATCTTGATCAAGTGGGTTTTATACCAGAAATACAAGGGTGGTTCAACACAAGAAAATCATCGTAATACACAACATTAATAAATCAAAGAAGAAAAATCACAAGATCCTATCAATTGAGGCAGAAAAGGCATTGACAAAATACAGCATCCTTTCTTGATAAATGTACTAAAAAAGATAGGAATTGAAGGAAACTTTCTCAACATGATAAAGGCCACATATGGAAAACCCACAGCTAACACTTTACTCAGTAGTGAAAGACTGAAAGCTTTCCTACTGAGATAGGGACAAAACAAAGATGCCCACAGCCACCAATGTTGTTCAATATAGTGTTAGAGGTTCTAGCTAGAGCAATCAGGAAAGAAAAAGAAACAAGTCATCCAAATTGGAAAGGAAGAACTAAAACTTTCTTTATTCACAGTTGATATGATCCTATGCCTAGAAAGTCCTGAAGAATCTACAGCAAAGCTGCTAAAGCTAATAAATGATTTCAGTAGAGTGTCAGGATACAAAATCAATATGCAAAAATTAGTGATGTTTCTATACACTAGTGATGCACCATCTGAGCAGGAAGTCAGGAAAACTTTCCATTTACAATAGTGACTAAAAGAATCAAGTATTTAGGAATAAACTTAACCAAGGATATAAAGCACTTATATTCAGAAAACTACAATGCATTGCTAAAAGAAATTTAAAAAGACCTAAATAATTGGAAGAACATTCCATGCCCATGGATTGTAAGACTAAATATCATTAAGATGCCAATTCTACCCAATTGATATACAGATTCAATGCAGTCCCAATAAACATTCCACCAGCATTTATTAAACAAATGGAAAGCATAGTTATCAAATTTATTTGGAAGGGTACGGGGCCCTAAATAGCCAGAAGCATCTTAAAAAGGGAAAGCAAAGTTGGAGGACTCTCACTTCCAGACTTGAAATCATATTATCTAGCAACAGTGGTAAAAACAGCATGGTACTGGCATAAAGACAGACACATAGATCAATGGAACTGAATTGATGGTTCAGAAACAGACCTTTCTATGATCAAGTGATTTTTGATAAGCCTGTCAAACCCACCCACCTGGAGCAGAGCAATCTATTCAACAAATGGTGCTGGGAGAACTGAATATCCATATCCAAATCATACCTTATACAATGCTTAACTCAAAATGGATCAAAGACCTAAATATAAAAGCTAGAACCATAAAGCTCCTATAAGAAAATGTAGGAAAACATCTTCAAGACCTGGTAATGGGTGGTGGATCCTTAAACCTCACATTGAAAGCCCAAGCAATGAAAGAAAGCATGGCTAAATGGGACCTCCTCAAACTTTAACACGTTTGTGACTCAAAGGACTTTGTCAAGAAGGTGAAATGGCAGCCCACTCAATACGAGAAAATATTTGGCAAGCATATGTCTGATAAGGGTTTGATTTCTATTCTATATAAAGAGCTCATACAACTCAACAATAAAAGAGCAAGCAAGCCAATTAAAAAATGGGCAAAAGACTTAAATAGACATTTCTCCAAAGAGGAAATACAAATGGCCAAAAAATACAGGAAAAAATGTTCAATATCACTAGATATTAGGGAAATGCAAATCAAAACAAAAATGAGATATCATCACACAATGCATAGAATGGCCATTATTAAAAAACAAAAAACAGAACCTGAAAAATCGTCTTGTGATACACTGGATAAAGTTAGAGGACTCCACAAATGCTGAATTGAAGAAAGAGAGAAATATCAGAGATATCAAAATATATGCTGGACTTCCGGGAAGATGGCTGAGTAGTAACACACAGGAATCTCTTCTCCAGAAAAATAGCTAGAGAACTGGCTGAAACAGACCCAAAATAGATCTTCTAGGGTTTAGGACAGCAGGGAAAGACTGCATACCACCGAGAGGAGAGAGGGACAAAAGAGAGAAATCGCGACGACAGAACCAGAACCGTGAGTTTTTAA
>JAQZBX010111293.1:0-10296 GCA_029593785.1 Cabassous unicinctus
ACTGTGTCCATTTGCTGTGCATTTTTCTGTATCTGCTTGTCTTCCTTTGAAGTGTCATGGTGCCGCGCGAGCCGTCAGCTCACCGCGCCATGTGGGCCGTTTTGCCTTCACCAGGAGGCCCCGGGAATTGAACCCAGGACCTCCCATATGGTAAACGGGAGCCCAACCAGTTGAGCCACAGCCGCTTCCCTAAGTGTCTTGATGTCATTTTTCTCTTTAACTATATTGTCTTTCAACTCATTAATTTGATTTTGGAAATTTGTGCTCATCTTGCTGATTAGTTCTCTCAAATTCTGCATCTCTTCTTGGACTTTGATGTATTCCTTTTCTTGGGCCATGTCTTCTGTTTTCTTAGTATGGCTCGTAATTTTTTGCTGGTGTTTAGGCATCTGGTTAGGATGTAGTTTACTCAGATGTTTGTTCTCTTTCTCTTTTATAGGGATTTAGTGGCAGGAGGCTGTGAGTTACCACAGCTCTTTGATTTTTGGCTTGACCTGGATTGTTAGGATTGTCCTGCTGGTTGTTCAAAGGTGGGCACTGGACCCAGTAATTGGTTGTTGAGTCGCTTCCTAGGGCCTTGGGCAGGGAGGCTATAGAGGCCACGAAAAGCCTCTCCTACTTATTTTTAATTTTCTTATGTGAACTTCTTTGGTCTGTCAGGAGGTGGCACTCTTTGGCAGCTCTCAGTTCAATGCCTGGTCGGAGGGTATTTGTTGCAACACAGACTGTATCACTGTGATAGAGCTTCCTGTATAGAGGCTAGGAGCCTTGTAATTCAAACTTTCTGAGACAGTTCTCCAGTCTTCTCTAGCAGCCCCGTCCCTTTTCCCCCGGCTAGGAAGTATTTCCACTCCCCTCTGAGTCCTCAACAATGAGTCCCTGTTAGTAGAGAAGGAGGTTTGGGGGGTTTTATATCTTTAGCCCCTTACAGGCTCCAAGGCAAACAATGGTGCAGCCCCTCCCGGCCTGGAAGGGCTCTTGGGACACAGTAGACCAAATTTGTGAGTCAAAAGCTAAGTCAGCCTTAGGCTGTGTCCCTCTCTCTCCCTTTCCTGTGGAATCCTCAACAATTAGTCCAGGTTAGAAGAGAGGGAGATTGTGAGGGTTGGAATTCTCCAGCCCTTCGCTAGCTTCCAGGGCAAACCACTGTGTGGTCTCACCTGACCTGAAAGGGCTCATGGGGCACAGCAGACCAAATTTGTGGGTCAGAAGCTGAGTCAGCTTAGGCTGTGTCCCTCTCTCTCTCCTTTCCTGGGGTAGCAGATCCCTGGAGCCCCCTTTGTCTGTAGTCGCAGGCCCAGAGGCCCAAGAATTCTAAAGAGTCTTTAGTGTGGGGAGGGTGTCGGCAGCAGCAGCCACCACTGGTTCCAACTCACGGTTCTGTCCTTTTTTGGTCCCTCTCTCTTCTGGGTGGTATGCAGCCTTCACCTGCTGTCCTAAACCGTAGAAGAACTTTTTCAGGGTTGTTTCAGCCTGTTCTCTAGCTATTTTTCTGGAGAAGAGATTCCTGTGTCTTACTAGTTCGTCATCTTCCCGGAAGTCGGCTGTATTTGTATTGTCACAGTGTGGAAAGATCACTCCCTTTTTTCTTTTTTTCCTCTCAGGTTCTCCAGAAAACCTAGATGAACAGATTAAGAAAGTGTCGCAGCAGATCCTAGAAAAGCGAACCTACATCTGTGCTCACCCTCTGGACAAGGCGTCCTGAGCCAAGGGACTGCGTCCCTGTTGTAGCCTGCCCCAGGCCACAGTGAAGCCCGTCGCTGGACAGCTCTGTTCTCAAGGTGGAGAACTTGGGATTGTTACGAGTTGAAGCCATTTGTTCCAAGGCTACAAGTCAAGCCAGGGGCTCCCTCTTCTCGTCTGAGGCTTTGGCCTGCAGTCTTTGTGTGTTGAGGCACTGCCTGACATGCTCATAGCTTCTGAATAGAGTCAGTGATAATCTGGAATATGAGGATATTCTGTTAGTAGTGGAGCCATCACAGTGGAAACTGGGGCTTGGGCTGCTGTTTTCTGTGGCATGAGTCTGGCAGGGACCTGTTCTAGGCCTAGAGTCACTCTTGCTAGACCAGCCTGGAAGATGTCTATGTGATGCTCATTTAAAACAGGAACAAAGTGCACTGAAAACATGTATATATGAAAAAAGAACATAAAATGTCAGTTGATTTTCTAGCCTTTGTGGTACTAGTCATTGATGGAGGACAGCATGACCCTGGGAAACTGCCTTAGGTGATGGCTTCTGGTCCCCTTTGTCCTCACCCTGCGGGAAGAGGGCCCTTAAAGCTTAAGGGGTACATTCCCAATGCTGAGCAGCCACAAGCCCTTATCTTTGGGGTGTAGGACAGCAGGAAAATCATCAATTACTCATTACCACCTAAGGCTTCTTTTCACCGGTTGGCCTCTTTGCTTGGAGAGGGCGAGAAGGTGCTCTTCACATTGCACGCACAGGCCTTTGCATTTCTCCACATGTCCTGCTGTTATTTGTAAAACATGCCGGGCCGCAGTGTGCCAGCACTGGCGGCTGCGAGCTGGTCTGCTTCCCAGATGGTTTGGTGCTCCAGAAAGCCCGCTGGAGGTTTTGCCTTGAGGAGGCCAGACCCTCTTTTTCCTCCAAATGTAAATCATCTCCATTTTTGTAAACTGCTGTCGTGCCAAAAACTGGCCAAAGAGGGGTTTAGGAATGCCGTGACTTTGGAAATAACTTTGCAGTGAAAGCCAAAGTTCCCTGAATACTTGGTTGGCTGGTGTGATAGCCGGAAGCCGCATGGAGTTCTTTGTTGTAGTTCCTTGCGCAGCGGAAACTTGGGAAGCTGCCACTCAGACCCCCCTTCCCATCCTCACTGCTAGGCAGTCCTCTGGAAAGACTGCTTCACTCTAGACCTTGGAGGCACGTAAGGCTCGTCAGCAGCTGGGTTGAAGAGGCCTAGGCATCATTTAGTCTCCTTGTCTCACCTGCAATTTCTGAGTTTTTCTTAAACATTTTGGGGGAGGGTAGGTTCCGCATGAATTGACCATACATTTTCCCGCAATATGAATGAGCTGCTTGCAATGCCCAGGGAAATTGTGCTGGAAGGGCCCCCCAGTGAAGCCCATTAGGGAGGCCTCTGGCCAGGGAAGCAAATGCTGTATTCCTCGGCTGGACCACTCACGTAGCTGGCCTTGTCCAGAGCCACAGCGGTAACTCTGAGCCTGGGCTGTGCCAGCAGGTAGGAGGGGCCTTTCTTCAGGCAGCCCCAGAGGTCCTAGGGCCTGGTGGGAGGGAGCAATGTCTAGACAAGTGGAGATGCTGCAGTGATGGCACTTTCTCCTGGTTCACGGAGAGAGCTATTAGCAGCTGTCCTCAGGAGTCGGGGAAGAAAGGAATTCCTCTTGTTAATGTGATCAAGCTCTCTGGGAAAGGTCACTCTGACAAACCTTACTGCTAGATAAGCTTACCTCTCTCTTCCTAAACAAAGGTTCTGGTTCATTAACCAAAAAATTGGGATTCTGTGTCAACTTCTAAATGATTTTGAGGGCAGCCTTCATAAGAAGAAGGATTGTTTAGCAAGGCCACTGCTTCCAGTCTCTCTACCCACAGATGGAGAACAGGCAGTGCCTTGGAGCTAGAAGGGAGCTGGAAGGTCTAAGTGAAGCTCAGACCTTCAGAGCCCTGGCTGTTGGTTTGGGAGTCCTAGAGACACGTCATGGATGACTGTTAAGCTGAAAAGGCCCTTAGACAGCTTTCAATAACCCCATTTTATAGATAAGAAAACAGGTCCAGAGCAGTGAAGGACTTGCCCAAAATCACACACAGGAGGTGTTACACCTGGTCTAAGAATCCAGGGCTCCTGAGTTCCAGCTCAGCATTCAACCTGTTAAGTTGGACTCAGTCTGCATCTTCATTTCCCAACAGAGAAAGTTTCAGTATCTAAAACAGAATGGATGCTTCTGAAAATTGAAAGTGGCCCTGGGTTCCTGCCCGCCTTCAGCATCAGGAGGTTCAGCTTTGCAGAGATCTCTTACCTGCTACAGGCTTCAGGGCTGGGGAAGGGGGCAGCCCGAAGAAAGTGGGAGGCTTCTTGTACAGATCAAAGTCCACATGGCGCTGGGCCCAGCCCCAGCTCTTCCGGTCCAACACCGGCTGCAGCACATTGGCAAACAGTGTGTTTTCCTTCCATTTCTAAGTTGGGAGGGAGGGGAGCAGAATAAGTTAGGAGGCAGGAGGTCCCAGTGGACCCCTCACCCGAATCCCTGCTCCTCCCTGTGGACCTCATTCAGCTCTTCGATACGGCTAATGGGTGGCAGCTTGGGGTGCCGATTGCTTTCGATGCTACTCTGAGTACCGAATACTTGGAATCCACTGGCTGTGAGCCAGGCCTCGTGGGATTGCTTCTGGGATTTCTTCTGCTCTGCCTCTGAGTCCTGAGGCTCCAACGTGGCTGAGTGGTAATCTTGTGAGTATGTGAATCTCTTCCTTGGCTCCTGGAAATGAGAGGGCAAACAGATCTGGATTGAATGGCTGGCAGCAGACTTGGATAGGATTGACTGGTCATCAGATTTCCAAGTAGATGTCAGACACAGCTGGGGATATAATAGTTCCTGACAAGGTAAATGGTATATTCAGGTCATTTGAACTGCACAACCCTGTGAGGGTCATATTGTCCCCTTTTACAGAAGAAGTAACCTTCTAAAGTAAATTAACATATGCTGGAAGCCTAAGCCAAGGCTTTTCTTTCTGGGTGACACCTGCCTTTCGTAATTTGCAACAACAAAGTGCACTCTAGAGGCATGACACCTGAAGTTGTTTTCAGGCATGTATATTTGAACATACCTTGAGGATCTGTATGGAGGGTGCACATTTAGTGAGGGGATGGAGCACTTATTCTCTCCCAGCTTCTGATCGCCTGTCTACTTCCCCTACCGGATGGCTTTCATCTGCACACCTAAGATCCCAATCTGCTGACTTCCAGGCAGGTGTGGTCACAGGAAAGTACTTGATTAGCCAGCTGCAGTTCTGTCCGGAGTATGTGCATTTGACTGTTTCCCACTCTCTGGGTCTCTCACTCACCTTGGCCATCTGTCGATACAGTTCCTTCTTGGCAAACTCTGTGGAATTCAGGGTCTGAATACTGTAGTTGTAGACAGCCTCTTTGGCAGGGGCTGAAATTGTAACCTTCTTCACCTTGGGCTTCTGAGACTCCTTCCTGACCTGGTAGGCTCCTGTGATATTTCTCTGAAAAAGGAGACAGCAATCATTACCCATGTAAGGCCCCTGTCATCACCATCTACCAGTATTCATCAAGATCCTCTCTGGGACAGCTGTCTGTGATACAAAACTGGATTTTTTTTTTTTTTTTCACTCAAGTATCTTTTTTTTTCTTTCCATTTTTATTGTGGAAACATAGGAATTGATTTGTGAATACAGTTGCTATTTCATTATACTGCTCTGACAAATGGGGCCCTTAGAGATTGTCTAGTCCAATCTTTCACTATCCAGAATGGAATTCTGAGGCCCAGAAAGGAAAGGAGCACCCAAACCTTGCCTCAGGCCACAGTAACTGGAACACAGGTTACTTGGCCACTGTTCTCCCATCTAGCATGGAATAGAGACAATTTTTGGCTCAGATGGTAAAGCAGCAAATACCGCTATCCTTGGCCATGGCCACCTTTTTGTGCTGAGTGCATGTGGAAGTGTTACCATCTTTCTCTGCAACACCCTCAATACAGAGACAGGAACTATTCCCCCAGGCAGAGAGGATCCAAGATGGGCTGTCAGCTGCCTTTGTAAATGAAAATAGCAGTGAGGAAAGGCAAAGGATAGAACAGAAGGATGCAGAGAAAGGTGGCTGGGGCCCCAAAATGGAGAGAGCAGAAGAACTGGCCACATTAAATCAAGTACCATGCAGTGTAGCTTGCCCTTCGTTTGCTTTTGATGTTAGCAGAATAGCCGTCTTCTGCTAGAAAAGAAAAAAGACAACAATTTTAAAGCACAGGAAGGTGACCTTAACATACATATTAACCATCTCCTTAGACCAAACCACAATGATTTGACTGGAATCTTGGAAGAATTACTGCAAGACAGAAGCAAAGGAATGACTATCTGTGATACATAAAAATGAAAGAAAAGACTGTTTAGGTAACAAGATCTCTGTGACTTGGAACAGCAGAGGATGAAGAAAAGGTAGGTCAAGGGTCACTGGCCCAGGCCTTTGAGCACCTTCAAGAAATCTCTGCCAGAGATGCTGTGTAGAGCTGGGAGTCTGCCATGGCCCACTCTTGGCTTCACTCAGAATAATTGCCAAGGTTTTATAGTCCTCAGTGGGAGGATTGATCAGTCAGCCACTATCAGAAGTGGAAGTCTTTTGCTCCTTCCAAAGCCCAGAATTGATGGATTTCAGACCAGGGAGATGCATTTCTTCCAGTGGTACTTCAGTCTTAAAGAGTTTAAAGTTGAAATTCTGACCAGAGAATTTAGGTGGTGGAATGAAAGCAAACAGTGGTCAACAGTTGTGAGTGCTGGGATTCTCTGTCCTGGGGCTGATACCTGCAAGAGAACTTGGAAAATTCTAAAAATATATCCACTATAAAAGACCACAAACTTAAAAACTGAAATAGAATAGGAAATAATGGAACAAGAATTTAAGTGTAATAATCATCCTTAAAAGATGTAAGTGTGAAGATATTAGCAATATGAAACAGACATAAGACCAAGAAAGTTATAAATATTGGACATAAAAATAGAATAGTTGAAATAACACAAGTGAATTAGATGTACTGCAAAAGTGATACAGTTGTAGAAAGAATTGGAGTGCTCAAAGATCCGATCAAGGCACCCTCCCAGAGAGCAGCCCTGGCCAAAAAGAAAATGAGACCCAGGAATAGAGAGCACAGAAATAGAAGTGGTCACATCCAAATAATAGGAGTCCCAAAAGGAGAGGGGAAATAAGAATAGCAAAATTTGAAGAAATAATGAATGTTGAACACAATAGGTAAGGAAAAACCCAAGGGTGGACACATTAGTGAAATTTAAGGCAAGGGCAAAGATAAATTCTCAAAACTTCCACAGGAAAAAAAGCAGACCACCTGTAAAGGAAAACATACCAGATTGACACACGAGACTGTACAACAGCAACACTGTAAACATGACGAGACTTTAAAGAAGTGAAAGAACTCTTTTTACAGCCAAATTGTCTGTTTAATTTTGAGAACATATTTTTAGGTTCACAAGGTCTTAGAAGGCTTAACAAAAAGACCCTCTTCTCCCCTTTTGAAAATATACTCTTGGAAGAAAATTCAAAATAAAGAAGATTCACACAGTTAGCAAGTAAGGGTATCCAATATCATAGTAGGGTTTTCTTGTCTAAAAAGGACCAGGAAAAGGTAAAGCATCGTAACAACCTAGAACTGAAATCTAGAGACTAAATAAAGGATTTAAGGAGAAGAGGTAAAAGGGATCTAAGTATGTGATTTGTCTTATGAAATTAATATAAATTAAGAATTCAGTAGGAATTTATAAAAATGAGTGTGGCCTGTAGAAAAATCACCAAACAAAAATAAAATGTTGGGAAGCAAATGTGGCTCAAGCGACTGAGCTCCCGCTAACCACATGGGAGGTCCATGGTTCAGTTCCCAGTGCCTCCTAAGAAGAGAGTGAGATGGTGTGATGGGCAGGCGCAGCAAGCTGACACAACATGACACAACAAGAAACGCAAGAAAAAAAACATAGAGACACAGCAAAGCAGGGAGCAGAGGTTCCTGGTGCCTCCTAAAGAAAACGAGCAAGATAGTGAGCTGACGCAACAGGCAGGTGCAGTGAGATGATGCAACAAGATGCTGCAACAAGAGACACAAGAAGTAGAAACATAATGAGAGACACAACAAAGCAAGGAATGGAGGTGGTTCAAGCGATTAGGTGCTTCCCTCCCACATCGGAGGTCCTGGGTTCAGTTCCCAGTGCCTCCTAAAGAAACAAGGAAGACAACAGACACAGCAAGGGCAAACAACGAGGGGATGGGGGAAAAATAAATCAAAAATTAAAAAGATGTCTACTTTTAAATCAGTGGATTTTACTTGCTTATTGACATCAGCAAAATAATCATCTTTTGCTTTAAAAGAACAAAGACAGCAATTGTAAGCTTGATCTATCCAAAGACAGCAGGAAAGGAATAGTTTAAAAGAAAATGAGAAGGGGGGCGGGGAGCCAAATCTTAGCAGTAGCGTAAGCATAAATGGGCTAAACTCACCAATTTAAGAATCTTAGTTTGGACTATTATTTTAAGCTAACAATATGCTGTCTACAAAAACACTTGACAAAAAGACATGAGTTGAAATTAAACAGAGGAGAAAGACACCAGGCAAAAATGGACCAAACCAAACCGGAGTGGCATTCTTAATATCTAACAAAAGAATTCAAGATAAAAACCTATCATAAAAGGCAAAAAAGGAATATTGAGAAGAGCAAGAGAGCAAGGAGAGAGAACTATTATGAACATGTATGCACCTAACAGTATAGTCTCATATTAAGCATCAACTGAAAGGATTGCAGGGAGAAATAGACATCTGTTTGAAGTCACTAGAGAACAATCAAGGCAGCCAGGAATTTTGAAAGTACATTGAGATGAGTCCAGTTTTTGACACAATTTTTCTCTCAAGGCATTTAATGGTTCCTTAATTACACATAAATGAGATAAATGAGGCAAATAAGCCAAGCAGAAAGAGGGTCTAAAAGGATCAGAAGCTAAGCAGATATTTTGGAAAGTGTCACAGTGCTAGAGAAACAAAGTTGGATTTCAGAGATGCTAAGGAGTAGGGACCCTGGTAGCACCTTAAGCTTTTAGTTAACAACTCAGAAAGTCTATGCCTACTCCTAAGAGCAAGTCAGCAATCAGCCTTGACCTGATGAAGGGAATTTGTCCTCTATTTGCCTATTTGAAGAAAATTTAAATCCTCTCTGGATGAAGATATCTAGACTCCCTACAATTTTTCATACACAATGTCCAATATATTATAAAAAATTAACAGATATGCATGTCAGCAAATGGGACAAAATGATGAAAATCAAGAGAAAAAACAGACAAGACCCAAGGTACTCTAGATATTTATCAGACAAGTATATTCAAAGAAACATGATTAATAAATTAAAATAGGTTTTACCAGCTATCTGGACTCTAAAGAAACATCAAATGGGAGGACTTAGAATTGTAAATAAGCTATCACTAAAATTACAATTCCCTAGATAAGTTTAATAGCAGATTCAGATTGGACACAGCAGAAGAAAAGGTTAGTGAATTGAAAGACAGATTCGTTGAAAATACCCAAATTGAAACACAAAGAGGAAAAAACAAGGATGGAAAATAATTAAATAAGATATATAAAAATATCTATCTTGTGAGTCACCGGTGTTCTGGGAGAGGGGAGTGAGGGAGAGGATATGGATAGAATCAACATAATATCTGAAGAGAAATGTAAGCCAAAAACTTAAAAAATATATCGAGAAACTCTCCAAACCCATAGCAGGATAAATACAAAGAAAACCACACTTAAGAGCATCATGGTAAGGATGCAGAAGACAAAGGTGGAAAATCTTAAAGGCAGCCAGAGAAGCGCACATTTTCTTCAACAGAGCAGGAATAAGACTGACGGCTGACTTCATCAGAAATAAGAGAAACCAAGAGATAATGGCATGGCATCTTTAAAATGTTAAAAGGAAATGGCAATCTTGAATTCTAAACCCAGGAAAAATATCCAAAAAATCTAACCAGAAAACATTTTGATGAACTGGAACTTATTAAACAATTCTGCTCATCAAAATACACCACCAAAACAATGAAAAGGAAAGCCACAGTTTCAAAAAATATATTTGCAATACATCAAATTGACAAACAATATACATAAACACACATACACAACCCTTACAAATCAGGGGGGGGAAAAATCAACTTTTTTTTTTCATAGAAAAATAATTTGAACAGGCATGTCACAAAATGGCCAATAATCCATAAGGTGTATGATATTACTTATCAGGGAAAGGCCCCCCATTAAAGCCACAATGAAAAATCACACATCCTATCAGTGTAGCTAGAATTAAAGAGATTAAGAAATCCAAGCATTGGCAACTTTGTAGAGCAAATGGAATTTTCATACATTTGTGTGATGTAAATTGATACAACCATTTTGAAAAAGTGGAAGTTTCTAATGAAGTTAAACAAATATGTACCCTAGGACCCAGTATTTTTTACTCCTTGGATGTATGTGCCCAAGAGAAATTAGTATATAGGTCACAAAAACAATCTGTACAAAAAATAGTTTTATTCATAATAG
>JAQZBX010111294.1:0-10296 GCA_029593785.1 Cabassous unicinctus
CATGGTAATAAAAGAAAAAAATTAAAAATCGATGGAACTGCACAATATGTACAGTGAACCTTAATTTATACTATAGACTATAGTTAATAAAAATATTATTTAAATATGCTTTCATCAATTGTAACAAATGTATCACACTAATGCAATGTAGGGAATATAGGCTGGTATACGGGAATCCTGCATTTTACGCATGATTGTTCTGTAAACTCACAACTTCTCTTATTTAAAAAAAAAAACTCAATGAGATGCCACTTTGTACCCACTACAATGGGTATAGTCAAAAACACGAAAAATTATGAGGGTTGGCAAATATGTGGAGAAATTGGAACCTTCATACATTGCTGGTCAGAATGTAACATGTTGCATCCACTGTAGAAAACAGTCTGCCAGTTCCCCAAATAGTTGAACATGGAGTTACCATGACCCAGCAATTCCACTTCTAGGTTTATACATGTATTAGTCAGCGAAAGGAGTGTTGATGCAAAGTACCATAAATCTATTGGTTTTTATAAATGGTATTTATTTGCAGTAGAAGCTTACAGTTACAAGGCCCTAAAGAGTCCAACACAAGGTACCATAAGAGGTACTTTCTCACCAAATGTCTGTTGCCACATGTTGAAGCAAGATGGCTGCCCATATCTGCGAGGATTCAGCCTTCTTCTTTCCTTTTAAGGTTCCATGGGCCCAGCTTCTTCCAATCTCAGGTGTAGGCTGGCATAAGGCTCATCTCTCAGGGCTTTTCACCTGCAAACTATTAGGCTCATCTCTCTTCCCAGGGCCTCTGCCATGTCTATGGAGATGTCTCTCTTTCCTTTGTGTTCTTCTCTGTGTATCTTCTTCCATGTTCTTAATTGAGCATCCATTTATATAGCCCACCAAGGGGGTGGGGAATCAACCCTGCACACCTTAAAGCTCTAATCTTGATTTAATAAAGTAAAAGTGAAACCTCTGAAATTAATACAATCAAAGGGGTATCACACCCAGAGGAACAGAACAGTTTACAAACAATTAATATCTCTTTTTGGAATTCATAAATAATACTAAACTGCCACAATACCCAAGGTAAAGGAAAGCATATGTCCACTCAAAAACTTGTATTTGAATAGCAGCATTATTCACAATAGCCAAAAAGTAGAAACCACCCACATATCCATATAAATTATGAATGGATAAACAATATGTGGTATATACATACAGTGGAATGTTATTCAGACATAAAAAGGAAAGAAGTGCTGATACCTGATACAGCATGGATGAAACTTGAAGACATTATAATTGAAAAAAGTTAGTCATAAAAAAACACATATTGTATGATTCCATTTATATGAAATATCTAGAATAGACAAATCCATAGATATAGAAAGTAGACTAATGGTTGCCAGGAGATGTAGAGATGGGGAAGTGGGGAATGGCAGCTAAAGGGTACCGGGTTTCTTTTTGGGCAATGAAAATATTTTGGAACTAGATAGTGGTGACAGTTGCACAAACTTTTGAATATACTAAAACACACTGAATTATAATAATAATTTAAAAAACCTAATTGGAGAAGTTCAGATTGTGGGAGATGTAGTTTAGCAACAATATATGTGAAAAGGAATCAGGAGTTAATTTCATGGTAAGTTAAATTTAGTGTGTCATGGCTTTTTTAAAATATATTTTTATTACAGAAGTTGTGAACTTACAATGCAATCATGAACAATTACAGAATTGTGAACTTACAATCATGGGTGTAGACTTCCCATACAACACAATCATGGATGTAGACTTCCCATACAACACCCATTCACCAACACACCACACTGTTGTGGAACATTTGTTACAGATTATGAGATAATATCATCAGACTGTTACCACTAACTATGGTCCACAGCATATATTAGACATATTCTTCCATACTCCCTTATTATTAACACAGTACATTGTTGGCATTGATACAAGAATATTACAGTATTGCTGTTATCTATAGACCATAGGTTACATTAATTGTAAATTTCTCTATGCTTCTCCACATTCCCACCACCCTGCAATAGTAACATACATCCACTCTAGTTCACAGAAGGGCATTCTTGCATTTGTATCATCTACTACAATTCTCATCCACCTCTGGATCTACTGTGTTATTCAGTCCTTAGATTATTCTCTAGCTTTCTTTCAATTGACATTTGCATCCCTAGACTACCCTTTACAGTGTGGCATGGCTTTTGAAAACGCTATTGTGTTCTGAGGCTGCACTAACAGACATATGATCCAGAAGAGAGGAAGCAGTCATCCCATTCTCTCTTAGACTGGCCACGTCACACTTGGAGTACTGCATTTAGTGTTGCCCTCATCCTTTAAGAAAGTTCTAATCATCTGAAGCATAGCCAGAGAACAGTGCCCAGGGTGTAAAAGGACTAAAGGTGGATGCAAGAAAGGGACTGACCTAGAGGATTTAAGGCTCCTCTGAGGCAACAGAGTTTAGAAAAGGCTTAGTTACATAGGTTTCAAATGCAGTCTCCACTTATCAGGTTGGTGAATTTCGATGTCACTCACTCTGTCAGTAATAATTCTTTTCATTGCAAGTGACAGAAAACCCAACTAAAATTGGCTTAAGAATAAAGGGGGAATGTATAGGCTCATGTAACTGAAAAGTTCAGGGGTAGTTGCAGATTGATCCTGGGTTCGAAGGCTGTCATTGGGACTCCAGTTGGTTCCACACTCAGGCAATCTTTCTCTTCAGGATGGCAAGATGGCTGCCAGCAACTCCATGCTATACCATTCCAGGACTGGATTTGTTTGTGTGTTGTGGAAAGGGCACTTCCTGGGAATTCCCATGAAAAGTCCATGATTCACATTGATTGGGCCACCATGGGTCATGTGCAATTCCCTGAACCAATCACTGTGACTAGGATTTCAGAGGGCTTATTGGTCATACCTGGATCACAAGCCTCACCTTAAGAACCTTGCCTGAAGGACATGGACTAAGAATGGAAGTCAGCTTGGATCCTTTAAAGAAAGCCAGGTATCTTTTATCAAAAGGAGGGGAGTGTATGCTGGGTAATAAAACACATCACCTTCTCTGTGCCTCAGTTTTCTCATCTGTAGGATTGGAATAATCATGCCCACAGAATTATGAGGATTGAATGAAATAACATATGTAAAGCATCTAGAACAGTGACTGGCCTATGGTAGATGTTCTTTAAATGTTATTTCACTTTCCTCCTCCTAATGTCTATAAAAATCCTTGTCTTCTTGTCTCAGGACTTCAGGCCACCATGACTGGGCTTCATGCAGCCAATGTTCCATTATGGTTCAGTTTTCATTTCTAGACACTTTGTCCCTGGAGTTTTGGGTAAAAGTATGCAAAATTCCAGAAGCCTCCTGCCTGTCTTACATATCACAATAAACCAAATAGATCAGATCATCTGGTCTCCCCTGTGAATTTAGTTGATAAAAGCCTAAACATAATAATCTCTACCAGATTCCAGAAGAAATTTCAAAGCTGCTCTTTCTGAAAACTTTTCCTTATTTAAAGGACTAAATCATTTTCCCTTTCTGGCCATTGTAAGCATGCTTTGAAAATAACAGCAGCAACTTCAAAACTATCTTTCCTCAGAGGGTCTGGTTACTTATAATGGAAAGAAGATTCCTGACTTGAAGGAAGTGCTTGGCCTTTGGGGGAGGATGAAAATGAAATCTGGAGGATGGTACTGGAGGGAAGAGGAGGAAGAGAGAGGCGAGAGCATTTCCAATTGCCCTTCGAAAGAGTCTGAAGCACGACTCAATCCTCTTCTAGGTTTCAAAATGTACAGAGAGATGAGGCTCTAAAACTATCTAGCCAGACCTGAGACTAAAGCTAGACCTGAGACTCTCTTATATTGTTACCATTAGGGCAAAGCCCCTCAAACATGCTTTCATTCTATTCTTGGCAAGGCTAAAGTTCACTGTTTATCTTGCTTGCCCAAACCTCTCTGATGTGAAACATAGCTGTCACTGGGACCCATGCAATGTATGTGTGTGTGTGCATGTGTGTTGTGTGTCTGTGTGTGTTGTGTGCATGCACATGCTCTCCCCTACCAATGATGCTAAAGATGGGTGGTCAATGTCTTTACCTGGGGTCTCCACTCTGGACATAAAAAAGGGTGAGTGAATGATGCCTAAAGAGAAAGAGCTGCTAAGGCCAGAGTCAACTATGCTGACTGGATTAACAATTCAAAGCAGGAACAGGGGTTCTGGAAATGCCAATTAGGGAAGATGTATAGGCCCTTAGGAAACTTCCAGAAGCAGGTGAGGTCTCTGTGGAGAGAAGAACCTTCTTTAATTTTTCATGGATGCTGAATGCTTTCCATCCTTGTCAATGATTCTCTTGGGGAGTGGGTTACAAGTTTTATCCTTGTTTTTCAGGAGAGGAAGCTGAGAGGTGAAAAGTTCTCAGAAGTATAGCAGCCCTGCTCCAGAGTCTCCCCTCTTCCAGATATGATGTAAGCTCCTCTGGTGGGGACAAGGTCCACAATTCACCATTGGCATTACGTTAGGGCTTACAAGACCCCCAAAATGTACTGTCCTAAGTTAGAGATGTAAAAGCAGGGAAGATCTTCGTCTGTGATTAAAACTAGTAAAAATAAACCCATATTCGATGAATCTAGCTGTCTACAAAAGTGATCCAGCCCCAAACTGAAGACAACATGTACAAATGGCTGCTGATGGGACCCTGGTGTTTCTAAACTTAGTCAGGAAAATAAGCTGGTCCTCCAAATAGAGTTAGCCACTCACTGCTGGAGAGGAAAGTGCTTTGGCACGGGGGTTGAGAGCCCTAGAGTTTGGATGCAAGCTTTGGGATTAATTGACTACATGACCTTGAGCAAGTCCCACTCCTTCAGTGGAGCTTGGTTTCTTTATCTGTAACATGAAGGGACAGGAGCAAAGGATCTCTTAGTATCTCCTAGTTGAAAATTTGATGATTCAATTCAACTGTGTTGTAACTTTCCTGAGATATTTGTATTTTCATAACAGAGAGTGTGCATGTTGGGTGGTGGTATGTGGGAAACAATGTAGTTTCAAATTTCTAAGAAGGTGTGAGTATGGCTCTAATACTAAGAGGAGAAAAACTTGAGATGTGGAGACCAGTTTCCTTGAATCAAGAGAAACGTTCTTAAAGAATGTTGTACCTCTTTGTCCTAATTCTATAATGAGCAAGAAACCTCCTGAGGATGCATTCAGCCTCCTGAATGGACTGATCTACAGGAGAGAAGACCCTTGAATAAATATTAGTTTTAGGTGACCTGAGCAGCTCTGTCCCCAAGAGGAAATTAGTGAGGTGACATGCCTTTCTTTATACCAATCTGAAGAATTTGATCAGTAGGGATTTATGTCCCTGAGCCTGAGCATCTCTAGGAGGGCAGTAAAATTCCATTTCTGGCCCTCCAAACTGAGGCCCAGCCCCTACTTTCATGGCAAGCTCCCCAAGGCCCTTACCCTCTGTCTGAGTTTGGTTCCCTATCCACCAATAGCCAGAACCTCCTTCTCTTTGATATCTTTGGAGCAGCACCGTCCTCTCTCTTTTTTGGCTAGATTGCATATTGAGGGAACATGTCCCAATCTGTACTGCATGTGTCTCCCCTCACAGGTGTGGCCAGAGAAGGCTATTGAAACTCTAGGAATCTAAAGAGAGGACCAAAGTGTTACCTAGCTTGCCAAAGCACTTTCACAAGATGGTAGGTGTTCATAGGTCATGCCACCCAAGGCAGAGGAGAGATCCCTGGTCTGGGAAGCAGAGGCCCTTGACTTTTCACTGCCATAAATTATCTATGTGATTTTGGGCAAGTTGTTTTCTCTCTATAAGCCTCCATTTCTTCATTTTTGGAAAGGTGAAGATCAGACTAGTCCAGGGGTGCAAATGTAAATAATCTCTATAAACATTAATGTTAGGAAATGAATGATGGCTACTTAATGAGGTGTAACAGGGAGTGGTGGGGATTTTGGCAAACCGAAGAGTGCAGGCTCTGACTAAAAGGAGCAGCTGCTCTTCAGCTTTAGCCAGTTGTGGTCATATGCAAAAGCATAAGAGATGGTAGAAATCTAGAATTTTTAGTGTGAAATCTCCTGATTTATAACCAATTGCATTTTTTAAAAACAGTGTGCAGCTCCGTCTGCAAATATGTCCAGACCACCACGTACATTATAAGGTCTCTTAAGGCCCTTGCATTCAAAGCAGCAGTGTGCTTGACAGGAAAGAATAGTGAGATAGGGTCACGGGATCCAGATTACAAACCATCCTTGCACTTGAAGGACCTTAAGACCTGTTCTGGGTCACAGTTATCTCACCTGTAACCTGGGAATAGTAAGCTTTGTCCTGCCTACCTTGAAGGGTTTTTTGAAGAGCCAAATAGATCAGGTATGTGCAAGTACTTTGAGAATGATAACATCTATAGAAATAGATGTTCATTTCATCATTTATTGAGTACCTATTCCATGCCAGAAAAGGGTGGGAGGGACATAAGAAAAATGAAGCAACATTGTGGGAAAGATAGCACAATTGCTATGCTATTGTAGTGCTTAGAGCTATAGGAAAGACTATTCAACAGAGAAGGTGGTATTTGAGTTGGGATTTGAAAGGTGAGTAGGAGTTTTATGAGTGAACAATAATTGTGATGAGGATGGGGATAAAATTCCAGGAGGAGGCAACAGCTCCATTAGGACTGAAGCTTCATGAGGCAGGGGTCATGTTTGTTTTATTCCTCACTCTATGTCAAATGCCAGACATATAACATAGTAAGTGCTCAATATATATTTGTTGTTTGAGTAAGTGCATATGTAAGGCATGCATAAAGATAGACAAGTGAGAAAGAACAAGTTACTATTGATTAACAAGAGGTAGTCAATAGTATGATATGGCTGGATGTAAGCTCACTTGGGGGTTGGTTAGGAAGCAGGCACCTCATCTGCTTCTTTTGTAGTGAAAAATGCCAGACAGGGAGCCCAAGCTACTATTCCATTCCTTGACCTAAGTCTCCAAGCTAAATTATGTGGCAAAACCTCTTAAGAGGTTCACATGCTTGCAGGCATAAGGAAGTAAAGAAAGGAGATAGAAAGGTCTTACTGTCCTAGTCCCTATGCAGAAATGGAAGAAGGAATATGGAACTGTCATAGGTCAGCTGTCTTATTGGGTTATGTGATGCCTACAGGATTTGAGGACCACTTTGGTGAGAGCTAACTTTCCAGAATTGTAATAATTCAAAACCTGCTAATGGAGACCGCCATTGAATTAGAGATGACAGAACTGGAAGGTCTCTCAAGGACAAGCTAGCTAGACCAGTGGCTTTCAGTCCTTTAGGAATTACTCATAGATGCCTTGGTGAGAGACTGGCTGGGAACTTTAGCTGGTAGCCAAGTAGGTGGCTCTCAGCCCCCACTATAGCTTCATTATAGCAGCACTCCTCATATATATTTTATCTACTGGGCTTCTGCATTAGTTTTCATTAGAAGAATGAGTTCAACTGCAAAAAATAAAAGAATAAAACAAAACAAAATAAAAATGTCTGGGAAACAACTTTTAAGTCAAACCCTGCCATTTTATATATAGGGGCTGAAATGGAAGCTTACCACAAGTGGCTACAGTGATGTTACACAGGCAATAGCAGAGTTAGGGTTTAGGGACATCCTGTTGTACAACTGTGGGGGACACAATTTCAATTGTATTTATCTGAAACCGTGCAGCATGGCAACCCTGCACTAGAATGCATTGCTCCTGATACATAGCTGTGTTATTTTCACATTATCACATATGCACAGGATTAATAAAGGAGGTGGTCAGATTCAAGGAGATGCAAACTTTGAAAAAGTTGATTATGTTCTTCTCTTGAGTGGGAAAACTTCTCTAGAATTTCAAAAATCAAATTTTGAATTGAAAATAGAAATACTTATATCTGCCTATATTTATTGAGCACCTACAATGTGCCAGACCTTGAACTTGGTATTAGGAAAACATATAGCTAGGTCTGGTTCTGTCCTCATACAGCTTACCTCTAGTGGAGGAGAACCAAGATGCTTGGGCATAAAACATCAATCTTTATCTTCCAGTTACCCCTCAAATCTTTTGAAAATTGAGGCAAGGTATGATCAGTAGTGTGTTGGTAAATGTTTAACAAACTGATTCTCCAGGAAAAACAACAACCCTGACTTGCGATCTTTGTCATTTTCCATGATGTAAATGCTCTAGCCATGGTCAACTTCAAGCTACCAGTGTGATGTTACTGAACATGGAGTTGGGAAGAGATGTCTAAGATCATCTCTCTTGACAGCTGGTGCAAACCAGCTCTAGCACACTACTGGAAGAAACACTTTCTTTTAAATTCTCTCCAAAATCTTTTATGCCTGCCTGTGATCTGTGTGTATAGCAAATTTTGTGTCATATTTTCCAATTACCATTATTTGGTAATACATGCATCAACAGCATCTTCACAGTTATCACTTTTATTGAGAACAAGGGCCTTTAATTTACCATTTTCCATGCCTTTCTTGAAGAGTACCCATAAGACAATTGATAATCAGGATGTTAGTGCCACAGCCCTTTTTTCTAGTGTCTCCTCCTTACATCCACTTAATCTAATCCCCTCCATTCTTGGCATTTACATACAGACAGTCCTTTGAGACAGCATGACAGATCTCTCAATCAGAAGACTGATATATAGCAGGGCTGTGTGGGCTGGCATTCAGGAAGTTATGAAGATATGACCCAGAAAGAGCTGCTTCTTTTTGCCAAGGCCTATTCATGTCACCTGCTTCATTGTTGACATCTATTCTTTTGTTCTGACAACTCTATCACCACTCAGACAAAGGAGTCTACGATAGAGAAATTGTCTCAAGATACCCATCAGGATGGTCAATTGGCTTTTCTGCTCCCTCCTCTCAGGAGCTCTAGTTCACGATGCACACCTAAGTATGGACCTCATTCCCCAGGTCAATCGTAAGTGAAGAAAATCTGAAAAATATGTAAACTTTAAATATATGAAAAATATGTAAACTGTAAATATGTGAACTTTCTATATCCTTTCTTCCAGTAATCCTTCTCTTATCTGTTCTGCCCCAAGATCGAGCTTCCCCATTTATGAATCCTTATAATAAATCACTATCTTGATTTATTATTTAGTTTGACTTCTATGTTTTACCTCCTCAAATGTTGTAAACTTTTCAAGAACAGGGGATTTATATTGTTCACATGGCTGGGTACCTTATAATGATATAGCATTTTATAATTTACAAAACACTCTGCTCTCTCATCTTATTTGTGCCTCCAGAAAATCCTGTGATGGTCACAGGACAAAAATGTTATATCCACTTTACAAAAGAGGAAAAGTGACTAGTGCAAGTTCACACAGCAAAGCAAAGCAGAGCAGAGATTCAAACCCATTTCTCCTAACACTCAGTTTGCTGTGGTTTTTACTACCCTATAGAGACCAGAGTAGGCCACCATTGGATAGCTGTTGGCATGATCGAAAAAAAGAAAAGTTAGCATGAAGCAATGGCTCAACCTTCATGTAAGCTTGAGCCTAACCCTGGCTAAGACACAGGGCACACAGTCAAGCCGTTTGACATATTTCCATTCATTTGTACCCATGGGACATGGGTAAATCTTTATCATAGAAATCTCTGCACATCAATTTTACCTGACACTTGGAACATTAAAATTCCCATTCATCAATTTTACTGGAAATCCAGGTCATTGGAAAGTTACTCATCAATTTCACCTAAAATCCAGATCATAGAAATCCCCATTTATCAATTTCACCTAAAACTGGGATCATTATAATCCCTACACATCAATTTCTCCAAACACCTGGGTAATTGAAATCCTACAGATCGGTTTTGTTTTGCTGCTCCCTTCCTTAGCCAAACAATTCCCTTGAGACAATAGGGATGGCCTGGAGTGGGTGCTCCTCTTTAATTTTCCTGCCTGCCTGACTGTGGGAGATATTGGTGTCAACAGCGCAATGATCCAAAAGTAAGGAAACACCTGCCTCAGTGTATGTACGTGCCTGTGTGCTGGATTGCAAGGGGACAGAAGAAAGACAGGGAGGACAGGGGTAGGGGAGGAGCTTTGAGTCCCTGAAATCGCCAGTTTTGAGTTATCCAGAACTGAGTCTTGCTCTGTGATTCCTTTTTATCTTTTTTACCTTTATCAGAGGGCATTGAAATGTTTGTGCATGCTCTGAGCAAGATCTCAGGGATTTGAGTCCATAGCAAGAGAAGCACAGTGCAGAATACTCTCATCACAGTGCCAAAGAACAACAAGGCTGGCAGGCCTTTCTGAAACCATAG
>JAQZBX010111295.1:0-10290 GCA_029593785.1 Cabassous unicinctus
CCCCGCGCTGCGCGCGCGCGCCCGCCCGACTGACAGTGCGCCCGGCCAATGGGCGCGCGGCGCCGCCGCCCGGGCAGCCAGTGGGCGCGGGCCGGGGCGGGGCGGGGCCGCCTCCGGGGCGGGGGCGGGGCGCGGGGTGTTTTTCTCGGGCCCTCGCGCTCGTCTTCTGGGTCTCCGGGCTCCTGGCGTGGCTCTCGGGGCAGTTCTTGAGGGTGGCCGGCGTCTCTCGCCTCCCAGCGTCGCGATTCCCGGGAGGCGGCCAGCAAGGCGGCGGCGGCCTCTGCTCCCCACGGCCTTGCGGAGCCGCCCGCGGGGGTCGTGGGGCGCGGGGGCGGCCTGGCCGCACTGTCCACGGCCGCTCCCGGCGCTGGCCGCGGCGGGTCTGCGGGGAAGCCGGGGGTCTTTCCTGCGGGCTGCGCACGTCCGTGTCGCGCCCAGAGCCCTCCCGTCCGCGTCCCAACGAGGGGCTCTGCGATTCGGTCGAGCCGGGGTCGCTCCATTCTTGACCTGAAAACCTGGAAATGAGAGAAGGCGTTCGGCGCGCGTAGCAGAGACCTCAGTTTCGTGCACAGAGACCCAAATGCACCCCAGACCGGCTGCTCTCCGTGGGAACCTGCTCCTCTGGGTGGGAGACAGACCGCGCGCCCGGGGCGCCGGCGAAGGGCTCAGAGGAGAGCATGTGTCAAGAACCGTGTGACTTTGCTCCTGACCCCAACAAGTACTGTCTGAATGTCCTTTTCTGTATGGAAATGACGTGATGAGGTACCAAGTAGTAAAACTCGGGGAGAGAGAGGGCCAAAGCCGGAGGGCGCCGTGCTGCCCAACGCAGCTGGGTTTTGGCCTCCCCACCCCTTACCCCACTACGTTTCCCCTTCTGGGCCCCAGGGCCGGGACGCCCAGGTAGGAAAACAATGGCCCTAGTGTCTCAGCAAGCAGGAGGGACAGTTCTCTCTTTAGGCTGTTTGTTTGTTTTTACTTTTTCCATTTTAGGAAGGGTACAGAAGGCATTTCCATTTAGCGGCATGGGCTCAGGTAAGATAGCTGAATTTAAAATATCTCGCCAAAAAAAATTTTTTAATCCCCTTTCTTATAGCTAATTCTTCAGTTGAAAAAGTGGCCTCTAAGCTTTTACAAAAGTTGAAAGCATTAAAGAGCTATACATGGCCTTTATTCCTTCCTCTGCATTCTCACTCCAAGCCCTCATGTCTTCATTCTCCACTTGTTACAATGTCGTGAAGGCAGGAGGGGTGGGGGAGGTGAGTGGGATGGCATGGGGGCAGGGGTTGGTCCCCACCTCCTCCCCTTGTGCTCCCTTCACGCTCACTATTAAATTTGGCCAGTCGCTAGGGGACCTGTGGCCCAGATAATGAGGCCAAACCAAGTCAGGCTGGAGCTGCTGGCGAGACACTGCAGAGGCAGCCCCCACGCAGCTGGCCGCGCCCTGCCAGGAGAACGTGCGCTGGTGATGGAAGCCCGCGTGGAAGGAGGGACTCCTGCGCTTTCCCCAGATCCTCGAAATCTGCTCCGCTATCTTGCCTAATGTTTTGCTTTTTTTT
The DNA here is from genome assembly GCA_029593785.1 of Cabassous unicinctus. Lineage (NCBI taxonomy): Eukaryota > Metazoa > Chordata > Mammalia > Cingulata > Chlamyphoridae > Cabassous > Cabassous unicinctus. The sequence continues at coordinate 1,557 of JAQZBX010111295.1, forward strand.
TTTCCTTTAAATATCATAGTTTCCCTTTGTATGGTCTTTTTTAGAAATGACTTGAAGCAGGCACAGAGACCCTATGCCACTGAAACATTGTTCCAAAAAAATGAAAATAGATATTAAAAGGCTTCTACCATTCTGTTGTATGCACTGATTTCCTGAGACCCATCTCCGTGAACATTTGGCTTGTTTCCAGTCTTTAGCTGTCACACAACTTTCATTTTGCATCTCTGCAAGGAGGGATTTCCAGAATTGGGATTGCTGCGCCAGCCAGTAACTCTGAGGATACCACCCCATTACCCACCTGAAGGGTTGTATCAAACTAAATCTTCTTCGCAGATAGACCCATAATGTTAAGGTTGAAATTAAGCTTAGAGATCATTTTAGTGACCCCCTTTAATTTATGGATAGGGAAACTGAGGCAAGGAAAGGCTAAATGATTTGGCAAAGATCATGGTCAAAGAGTGGTGCTGGTGGGCCTAGAGCTTCTATTTCTTGCTTTCCCATCAATAGTCTCCTCTATGCTCCATATTCCTATTCCAATGTGAGAAAAAATTTTAAATAACTTTTTTTTTTTGGTTAATAGTAATCATGCTCATTGTAGCTGATTCAGAAAAATCCATAAAAGTATAAAGAAAATTACAAATATCCTGTAATTCCAATATATAGATAACTGCTGTAACTTTGTGGTGCATTTCCTTCCAGTTAGGCCACAGAATCTTAGTAATTTTGGTTAAATTAACTCCATTGAACTGAATAAAAATTTGATTTAAAGATCAAGATAGCAGACACAAAAAGACGGTAGTAAAGTAATGAAAAAAAGGTTACAAAAGGGGAAGTGGCTGTGGCTTAATTGGTTGGGCTCCCATTCCCCATATGGGAGGTCCTGGGTTCGATTCCTGGGGCCTCCTGGTGAAGGCAAGCCGGCCAGTGCGGTTCAGTGAGCTGACGCAGCAAGATGACGCAACAAAGGGAGACAAGCAGACAGAAAAACGCACAGCAAATGGACACAGCAAGCACAAGCAGCAAGGGGGACATAAATAAAAATAAATCTTTAAAAAAAAAAAAAAGGTTACAAAAGAACTGGTTTTGTTTTATAAGTGGAAAATGTAAATGTTTTCTCTCTCCAGAAAATAGCAAAGCATTTAAGCTGCATTAATTCTGCTGAAGAGAAAAAAGTTCATTTCTTTTCTCCTTCTGTACTTTTTGTGGTTGCAGTTTGCTTTGAAGGCTTTTTCTAATGATTATCACATATTAGTGCATGTGGCCAAACCAGGAAGAATTGTTCCACGCCAGGTAAGGGCAATTAAAGTGAAAACGGAACTCGCCCTCACAAGGCCCACCCCACAATCAAGCTGGAACCTGTGCCGTTCAGGGGTGACTACGGCATCATCACCCCAGGAAGGCTGAGGGAGCTTTCCTTTGGGTCATTTACCCTCTCACCACCAACACTCCAATCCCTGGTTTAGATTATTATTTGTCAAAGTAGGTAATTTAAGTCCAATTTAATGAAAAAGTGAAAAGCTTGAATGCTTATTTTTCAGTCGTGTCACTTAGCTTCAGACCTCACACTGACTTTCCCCACTTTGTCCATTTCCAATATATTGTCTGAATTATTAGGGATACTGCTGTCAACCTAAGGAAACCCTTCCTCAGTTTGTTGCCTGAACAAACAGGGCCTGGGGTCTAAGCCACACTCTGAAAGCTGGCCTGTTTACCGATAATGAAAATGCTCCAGAAATTTCTGAAGTGATGAGTGCACAGCTATATGACTACTGAATGCCATTGATTGTACAGTCTGGATGGATTTATGTTTTATTACTATGTATCAATTAAATTGATTTGTTAGAAAATAATGCATATTGACAATATTTATTTGGTAGAATGACATGCAAAAATGTTTGATGGATATTAGAAATGAATGCTAAGGTATAAAGAATCAAAACAGTATCATTGTCACCATTTCAAAGAAAACTGAGATGTGGTAGAAAAGCTAAATAAATGTACCATCCGCAGGCTTTGGGAGGGTGAGCTGTGCTGACAAGGCTTCAGGCTCGGCATGCTCTTACTCCAAAATGGGCAAAAGTGGGTTACACAAGTACAGGCTACCAGGGGAGGGCGAGAGGTGGAGAGCAGAGAACTGATGCTTAGTGGGTAGTGTGCTTCTGTTTGGGGTGATGGAAAGTGCTGGTAAGAGATGGTGGTGATGGTGGCACAACATTGTGGATTTACAATTATGTTGTATATGTGTTAGCACAGTAATTTTTTAAGCAGCGTATCCAGAGACGACATCACATCATTTGTCTATCACAGATAGACTCTGCCTATTAATCGAAACAGGAAGAAAAGTCATGAACCAGCTACCCATTTTCAATTCTGCTGTAAAGAGCTGTTGTCTGTCAGTTTCAATAAACTGTTCCTTCACGTAAAATGCTGCTGAAAGACGGCTTGTGGGTCCCTGCAGGGACACAAAAATGTACTTTTAGACAATCTAAATGACCAACTTTGCAACGGGAATGGTTCAGTAAACAATGGCATTTCTGCAAGGTAGAATCTTATGCAGCCACTTAAAGTTGTCGACAAATAGTTTGTAATGGTACATGGAAAGTGCTGGTGATGCAATGTTTAAAAGTTTGGAAGTTACTACTGTCAGCTAAAACTGTTAGGTTTGGTTGTATCTGGGTGGCAGACGTACAGTACAGGTGATTATTGGTCTAACCCAAACCCCTCATTTTTCAGGTAAAAAAACGGAGACACAGAGAAGTTCCACGATTTGCCCAAGGCTGCTGTTTAGTGAAGCGCTGGGCCAGCCCTCAGATTCCCAGCGCCCGGCCAAGGCTCTTTGCATCACATTGCATGGCTTTTCCTGACACTAACATTTGCCTTTTCTAACTGGAGGTTTTCAGACTATTGGATGAAATTCAACTTTTTTTTTTTTTTTTTTTTTTTTTTTTTAGGAGGTACCAAGGATTGAACCCAGGACCTCGTACGTGGAAAGCAGGCGCTCAACCACTGAGCTACATCCGCTCCCCTTCAACCTATTTTACACACTAGGTCCTTCACTATTTTTGAGACAATAAAATAACTCCCCCAATCTCCCTGCCTACTAGGATTAAACATTTTTCTTACATTGAAGACTTATAGAATTGCCATAAAAGTAATGGATGGCCCGTGAAATTCCATATTTCTTTGTGTCAAAAATCTGAATCTTGCGTTCATGTTTGAAACACAATGTGTTTTCAATATTTTATTTCTGTTTCATGTCATATTAAGGCTCTTCACATGCTTCCAAAGGAAGGGGGGACCTATGTATTAAGTAAGAAAGTGCTGCCATGTAGAACACAGATGGCAGTACATTTTTGGCAGAAAGGAAGTGTAACAAGGCATTTTGCTTATTTACTTGGAAAACTAATATGCATGAATGTTCAAGATAAGCAATGAAAATTGCTGTTTTACAATAATCAGTCAGTTTTTTCAAATCCAATTGCTCTATTTCATGGCATTGCAGTAGGAAAAGGGAGTCAGGATCACAAACCACCATGACTGAGAATGCACGGCTGTAAGGAAAGAAGGAAGAGAAAGTGGTTATCATTTTCTAGCAACCAGCTATGTTGCTTGCCGTTTGCTGATAACAATCAATAACAAGAGGTAATGACTGAGTAGTTAGAGTACATGTGTTTTTAATATGATGCATGTGGTCACTGACTGTGTCAGTTATGCTGTAAAAACAGGAGGTAGGAGTTTATCAAATTTCAGATTTCACTGACTCACGGGCCCACCCAGATGAAACGTCTGCTATGCCAGAAAGTAAACATAGATGAAGAGTGAGTACTTCTCTGGGATATCAGGTTTCTATTTTGTGGTAAAAACTGCTTTTAAAACACACTGAAATATTCTATAGTCTAATGTTTAACATTTTAAAATGAAATTTATAATTAGCCAATCACTGATACGGTGCTGGAGGAGAAAATTGATTTGTCTCATATGATGCCATATGTATTTTAAATAATTTCATGTCGGAACCACACACTGAAAACAGAACATTTGACAGCTAGCTTGCATTCATGAGCTCTAGAAGATTCCAAGCTGGAACAATTCTTTCTGTAATCCAAGACTAGGCTTGGTGAGATCTCTTCCTTCTGTTTTTCCTTCTTAAATCACATCTGAACAAGGTGTTATATAAATAAATAAATAAATATACATGTGAGTATATATGTTTTATTTTTCCATTCTAAAGTGTAATTATTTTTTACCCAGAATCTGGGTATAAACATAAGTTTTTTTCTTTTTTCTTTATGCCCCGGTGTTAATAAAAACTTATTTTTTCAATAATAACTATGGACCATCAATTTACAGCTATTATCTAAATCAATCCTCAAAACCACCCAATGACATCATAGAGTTACTGTTATTCACATTTTACAGAAAATGAAAGTGAGACACAAAAGGCTAAGATTTTACCTTAGAACCTTACCTGATTTAATTATGAGCAGACTTGAACCTACCTTCCATTGCCCAAGTCCAGAGCTCATCTCCCTGGAAACACTACACTTTCTGCCTCCATAAAATGTTAGCTAGAGGTTAATCTGATGATTCAAATGTTTTTCAAGATATTTGACATTTTTAGATTATCCTCAGTGGTCAGCTCTGTTTGACTCTAATCAGTGTCTGTTAATGGAGAAGCCTATAGACAACATAAATAACAATAATAATGCTGATGTTAGCATTTGTATAACACTAATGAGCCATTAGCACCTCCTTCCTTGAACAGCCGGCTCAGACTACAGGCCACTAGGGCAACTCGTCTTTCCGGTGTGGTTGGCTGGCTGGGTCCTTCCCTTTGTCCTAACAGACATCAGACTCCAGCCCTTTGGAGCGTGTCCCTGCCGAAGACAGAGATTAGCCTTTGGCTCTTGATCTAAAAGCCTTTCATCACCTGAGTTTCAGAAGCTTAAACTTAGGTTAGAACAAATAGTTAAGTCAGATGGTGGGCCTGATTCCAGTAATATTAGCCCAGCTCTGTTGCTGGGCTAGCTGGGCGGGGTGGGGGTCGGTGTCAAAGCCGTAAGATTTGCTTTCATGAGGAAATAAAATTTAAAACAAAGCAAAACAAATGCACAAAACCCTTGTGCTCCTATTTTGAAGCCTGCCTCAAAGTGAATTGAAAAGTGCCACACCCACCAAGAAAACATGGAATATTAGAAATACGTTTAAAGCACCTGTAGAGAATGTCTCTGATTTTCATAAAAAGCCAAGAGTCTAGCCCGTGTTCTCTTTTCTCTGGCCTCACACTGTAAAGAAATGTGGGCAGCCTCTACTGATCACAGCCTGCTAGCCCATATGGTAGGAAGAGCTTATCTGTGGCTCCCTTCCTTTCAGCAAGGAAGAGTTTAAATGGCCAATGAATCACAAAAGGCAAATCAGTCCCTGGTGCTTTCCCACCTCCAGGAGATATTCTAGTTTCCGTGACCCATGGAACATTAGTCTGAGACCCAGTCAATGTTAATGCCAACTTTTGCATGGTAACCAAAGTAAATCAAGATCAATTAATCACCCAAAGATATTGCTTTTCTTTCAAATATCTATATATTTGATACTTGGCTTGATTTTCAGTTTTCATTGTAAACAAGGCCATATTAGAAACCCAACATCTGTACATCGATGTTCATAGTGGCATTATTCACGATTGCCAAAAGTTGGAAACAACCCAGTGTCCATCAACTGGTGAATGGATAAACAAACTGTGGTCTATTCATGTGGTGGAATATTATGCAGCTGTAAGAAGAAATGAAGTGGTAAAGCATATGACAACATGGATGAACCTAGAGGACATTATGTTGAGTGAAGCAAGCCAGATACAAAAGGACAAATACTGTATGATTGCGTTACTATGAACCAAATATATTGTGTAACATTGTATGATTCAAAAAAAAAAATTGCATATATCCAGTACATTTAATTGAGAAAAGTATGCTTTTATCCAACTGTGTTTTCTTTTTCTTTTTAAATTATTGTTTATATTTTCAATTATTAAATGTACAAAATAAAGTTAAAAAAAAAAAAAAGAAGCCTGGAAAGGGCCTGGGGAAGTGGACCGGAGAGAGCCATAAGTGTCCTGGCCGTTCTGCTCTGGGTCCGTCCTCGGTCATCCCCAGCCAGAGTCTATGTGGGTAGAAAACATGCAGAGGCAACATGGGTCTCCTTCAGAGCATGAGCCCTTTACCACACACGCCCTGCTGCTGGTCCCACATAAAAATAGGATAAAGCAAAACCTCCGATGGATCCTCCAGGAAAAGCAAAAATCAGCAAAGCAAGCTCCACGAGAAGCGCCTTTATTCCTTAAGTGGTGTTCATTTTGTTCTGCGTTTTGACTTTGTATCTTGGTATGACTTGCCACCTACATGCCTCAAAGAGGAATTGTGAGGATTAGTATAATGGGTTAAAGTGCTTTGATACTGAGATGAAATGTTTCTTCTTTGACATTGGTACAATTTTGTGGGTAGGATTTTATTGCTATATGAATTACTTTAACTTAGGTAAATACACAATTTCTAAATCTCTGATATTTGTGCTAAATCATGCTGCAGCTTCTTCACGTTCGTGCGTCATGCACAGTGGTTGCTAAAATCCAAACAGCCTTAGTGAATTCAGAGATAATGTGTATGATCCTCACCTGTCTGCATAACAAGAGTTCAGAAAAGGTCCAATATCTTAGGAATTTTTACTGCCTATCCATGCCATGCAACTAAGAATTTTAAGGCAAAATATGTGGAAGTGATGTGAGAAATTTGAATCTTTGATCTACCTTTTTATATGGTTTGATATACCAAAGCTGTGCTATAAAAGCTTTAAAATCCTCACATTGTTTTTGCTACTCTCCACAGGCAATTAAAAAGCAGTTAAAAATAAAGTTAACAGACTCATTTCAGAAGTTTAGCTGACTGAAGGCACTGGCAGCTTCAAGTTGGGTCAGGTAATAGTCTCATCACTTTGCTGTATAAACCAAGCAATCTTCACAGAGCCTTGTGGGACAGACACAGGCGAGGAGTTCCAGGTGCACAAGGCTCACTAACCTGCCCAGCGTCACAGAGTTAGTAAGCTACATATGTGCTCTGGAGGTTTTTTTTCTCTCAACCAGGAAGTCCTGCTGCTTTTTAAATTAATAGATCAAATACTTGTTACCCACCTCCCTCACCAACTGTATAAGTCAGGGTTCCCTAGGGAAACAGAACCAACAAGAGATACCTGTAAATAGTATGAGATTTTATGAAATTGTCTCATGGAACTGTGGGGATGCACAAGTCCAAATTCTGCAGGGCAGCCTGCAAGCCAGGGACTCCCATGAAGGACCTTGCTGAGCTCCCAGGAGACACGAGCTGTCTGACATAGAGCTGGGAATTCTCTCTCTGAATGCTGAAATCACTTCTCCTTTTAAGGCCTACAGCTGATTGGATGAGACCTCACTCATTGCTGAAGGCAATCTCCTCAGCTGATTGCAGAGGTAACCAGCCATCTGTGAGATCAACTCACTGATGATTAGCCTAACCATTAAGCCAACCAAACACACTTCAGAGCAAAGAGGTGGGAGGAGCACTAGACCGGAAGGTAAAATTCAAGTTCTGCCCCTTTCTCCTCCTGTTGGTAATGGGCATGATAAAATGCCCACCCAGCCTCTCCCTAGGGCTGCTGTGGGAGCCAGATGGTGGGACTAGCTGCAGGCGCTGAGGCCAGTCAAGGGCCCTCTTCCTCTGAAGCTGAGGCTCCTTGCTGGGATATTCAGGAGCCCTCATTGAGCAGGAGTGCCCAAGGCCTTGGCTCAAGGGCTTCTGCCCCTTCCAGTTTATCCATGTATTTGCAGTGCGTGACAGCCCATGGCCACGAACCCACACAGGCCCCTTGTCCCCTGCCTCAGTAAACCTCACCATGGAGGAGTAAAAATAAGAGGAGAAGGGGGTCTTAACTCACCTAGATCTTCTCTCCAGCCTCCCCTGGGCTTCTAGAGAGGCCTTGGGAACATCACGTTTAGGAAGAGGGTTCTCTTTAGATGAAGCATCTCTGAGAGGACCTATTGAAACCTGGAACGCCAGCTAATGGGGTTTAAGGTGAGGATCACCAATCCATTGTCCACAGTCGGTTCTTCCCATTATGGGAGGGACACAGGCCAGAGCATGTGGCAGTCTCCTGTGCGGCCTACAGAACCAAAGCCATCTCCTCACCCACATCCAGCTGCCTATAGTGCAATTCCAGCTTCCAAGGCCCCATCCTCCATGGTGCATGCTGGGGTAAGATGTTCCATAGCTGTGCAAGCCTTCCTGGAGCACTGCGTCATGGAGCACTGAGCTGGCCTCCCTGGAGCACTGAGCTGGCCTCCCTGGAGCATTGAGCTGGACTTCCTGGAGCATTGAGCTGGCCTTCCTGGAACATAGAGCTGGTCTTCCTGGAGCACTGAGCTGGCCTTCCTGGAGTACTGAGCTGGACTTCCTGGAGTACTGAGCTGGACTTCCTGGAGCATTGAGCTGGCCTTCCTGGAGCACTAAGCTGGCCTTCCTGGAGTACTGAGCTGGACTTCCTGGAGCACTAAGCTGGCCTTCCTGGAGTACTGAGCTGGACTTCCTGGAGCATTGAGCTAGCCTCCCTGGAACAAAGAGCTGGTCTTCCTGGAACACTGAGCTGGTCTTCCTGGAACATAGACCTGGTCTTCCTGGAGCACTGAGCTGGCCTCCCTGGAGCACTGAGCTGG